>BQNB010059812.1:21975-35805 GCA_026074375.1 Tanacetum coccineum | reverse complement strand
CTTGTTTGAGAAGTATTTTGGAAAGAAATTTTCACGGGATTAATACTATACGTATATAAATTTGTTTGCTTTACTACAAACCAACTCCATTGAACGAGAATTGCTCAGCGGTCATCCTTAACAAGTTACCGAAAAAACTTGGAGACCCTGGCCGATTTCTTATTCCATGTGAATTTTCAGGGATTAATACATGCAACGCCTTGGCCGGTCTTGGCGTGAGCATTAATCTTATGCCATATTTCATATGGAAAAATCTCTCTCTTCCCGAACTAACCCCGACTTGCATGACGCTAGAACTAGCGGACCGTTCGATCTCTGAACCGATCGGTATCGCCGAAGACGTCTATGTAACGGTGGGAAAGTTCCAATTTCCAGCAGATTTCGTGGTCGTAGATTTTGAGCCAGACCCCCGAGTACCTTTAATTCTCGGGAGGAGTTTCTTAAAGACCAGTCGTGCATTGATAGATGTATATGAAGGTGAAATAACCCTTCGTGTTGGCAGAGAGGCCATCACATTTAATCTGGACCAAACTTCGAGATACACGGCTAATTACAATCATATGACGGCAAACCGAATTGACGTCATTGATATGGCCTGTGAAGAATACTCTCAAGAAGTTCTTGGTTTCTCAAACGTGATCTCGAGTGGCAATCCCACTCCTTACTATGATCCAATTGTTTCTACTTCTTCTCCGACTTTAACTCCATTCGGGGACAGTGATTTTCTCCTTTTCGAAGAAGCCGACTCTTTTCTTGCTATAGAGGATGATCCAACTTCACCGGAAGTTGATCCAACGTATTATGACCCTGATGGGGACATTCTTCTCCTCGAAGCAATTCTTAATAGTGATCCATCACCACCCCCTCCCAATCAAGGAAATTATTTTCCAGAAATTCCAAAAGATCTTAAAATTTGTGAAGCAAACAATGAAAAATCTTCAGTTAATGAGCCCCCTGAGGTTGAACTCAAGGACTTGCCACCTCATTTAGAATATGCATTTTTGGAAGGTAACGACAAGTTGCCCGTCATAATTGCAAAAGATTTAAAGAATGAGGAAAAGGCCGCTCTGATCGAGGTTCTAAAGTCCCACAAGCGAGCCATCGCTTGGAAACTTTCTGATATTAAGGGTATCGACCCAGAGTTTTGTACCCACAAAATTCTCATGGAAGAGGACTACGAACCGAAAATCCATGACGTTATCAAAAAAGAGGTTGAAAAACTTCTTGACGCCGGATTAATTTATCCGATCTCTGACAGTCCATGGGTAAGCCCGGTGCACTGTGTACCAAAAAAGGGTGGCATGACCGTCGTCAAAAATGATGAAAATGATTTAATACCGACTCGATTGGTCACAGGGTGGAGAGTATGCATTGACTATAGAAAGTTGAATGAAGCTACCCGAAAGGACCACTTTCCATTGCCCTTCATGGATCAAATGCTCGAAAGACTCGCGGGAAATCAATACTATTGTTTCCTCGATGGCTTCTCGGGTTATTTTCAGATTCCCATAGACCCGAAGGACCAAGAAAAGACAACATTCACTTGCCCATACGGAACATTTGCCTATCGCCGCATGCCTTTTGGGCTATGCAATGCACCTGGCACGTTTCAACGATGTATGATGGCAATCTTCCATGACATGATTGAAAAAACAATGGAAGTGTTTATGGATGACTTTTCAGTCTTCGGGGATTCTTTCTCTACATGCCTATCCCATTTGGAAAAAATGTTAAAACGGTGTGAAGACACCAATTTGGCCCTAAACTGGGAGAAAAGCCATTTTATGGTGAAAGAAGGCATTGTTCTTGGACACAAAATCTCCAAGTCGGGAATTGAGGTCGACCGAGCTAAAGTTGACGTTATCGCCAAGCTCCCTCACCCGACTACTGTGAAAGGTGTCCGAAGTTTTCTTGGGCACGCCGGTTTTTACCGACGTTTCATACAAGACTTTTCAAAAATAGCCCGCCCAATGACTCACCTGCTTGAAAAAGAGACTCCATTTTTCTTCTCAAAAGAGTGTATCGAATCCTTTAATACACTTAAAAGAAAATTGACCGAGGCTCCAATTTTGATTGCTCCCGACTGGGACTTGCCCTTCGAACTCATGTGTGATGCAAGCGACTTTGCAATTGGGGCAGTCCTAGGGCAACGAAAAAACAAGCATTTCCAACCAATTCACTATGCCAGCAAAACCATGACTGAAGCTCAAGCACACTACACTACGACCGAAAAAAAATTACTTGCCATAGTGTACGCTTTTGAGAAATTCCGGTCATATCTCGTTTTGTCCAAGAGCATAGTGTATACTGACCTTTCTGCTATAAAGTATCTCTTTGCCAAAAAGGATGCTAAGCCAAGATTGATACGGTGGATTCTTTTGCTCCAAGAATTCGATGTTATCATCCGAGACAAAAAAGGAGCAAAAAATCTGGCCGCCGATCATCTTTCCAAACTTAAGAACCCTCATAAAGATAAACTCGAGAATAAGGAAATCACGGAAACATTTCCTCTCGAAACTCTTGGATCGGTTGCTCTTCGTGTTGATAGTACCCTATGGTTTGCAGATTTCGCAAATTACCATGCGGGGAACTTCATTGTCAAGGGAATGTCATCCCAGCAGAAAAACAAGTTTTTCAAAGATGTCAAACACTACTTCTGGGATGACCCTTTTCTATTTAAGATTTGTGCTGACCAAGTAATCAGGCGTTGTGTTTCGGGGCAAGAAGCTTTTGCTCATTTCTCTCAAAGCTTGCCACTAGTGGGTACTCACAAGGGGACACGTACGGTGCCAATTACAACCGCTAAAAGATCTTCGATTCAGGTTTTTAACTGGGCCAACGATCTAAAAGGTGCCATGATTTTTGTCACCCGATGTGACATTTGAATTTTAATCAACGTCAAGGCAAAATTTCGCAACGTGATGAGATGCCACAAAACTCTTTCCTAGTTTGCGGAAATCTTTGACATTTGGGGAATTGATTTTTGGACCATTCCCGTCTTCAAGAGGGAACAAATATATACTTGTGGCAGTCGATTACTTATCAAAATGGGTTGAAGCGAAAGCGCTCCCCACCAATGATGCCCAAGTTGTTAGCAAATTTCTTAAAACTCTCTTCTCTAGATTTGGTGCCCCTCGTGCAATCATAAGTGATCGCGGAACCCATTTTTGCAATGACCAATTTTCAAAGGTCATGATTAAATACGGAGTCACTCATCGTCTCTCCACGGTATCTTCCACAACAAGTAGACAAGTTGAGGTATCTCAATCGTGGGCGAAATAGTGCCTCTTGGTCGGACAAACCTAGAGGGTCGCTCTCTGGGCCTTCCGTACATTACTTCAAAACACCCATCGGCGTGCAATCCGGTACAAGCTTGTATACGGAAAGGCATGTCATTATAACGGTGAGTTGGGAGCACAAAGCTTACTGGGCCTCTTAAGCATACAAAACTTCGATATCAAAATCCGCGGGTGATCACAGAAAAAGTTTCAATAAACTCAATGATACTTAATGAAATTCGTGATCTTGGCCCTATGAAAACTCTTTAATTTACAGGAGGTAACAAAGAGAATCGCCATGTCCGTAAGATCAAAAATTGCGTTTTAACGTCGGTGATCGAGTCTCCTCTTTTATACTCTGGATTAAAGATTTTCTCAGGCAATCTTAGACCTGTTGGAGAGGACCATTCACTGTAACCAAGTATTTCCATAGGGCACTGTCGTGTATCCCAAAACTCTGGGCCCAAATTTCAAAGTGAATGGTCATCGTTTGAAGCACTACTTTGGAGGGGACGTACCACAATTGGTAGTCCCGGATCTCTAGACATTCCCCATGGACCAATAAATTCGGGGACGGGTCAAGCATAGCGACCTTAAACAAGCGCTTCATGGGAGGCACCCCATGCTTATCAGTAGTAGTATGCAGTAATAAGTGTTTTTGTGTGATGAGGCTTACATTTTCCATTACCCGTGTTTTGTCCATGTTTTGTGTGTTTTGTGTTGTATGTCCAGGATTTCTCGGATTGTGAAGACTCTCGTGCTCGCAGTTTTACCCTTCATCCATAAGAGTTTCACATCCTCAGCTTCATTTTGGGAATCCAGTATCCAAATCTAATCGACTAACGTTTTATCTTTTGGCACACTTAATAAACGGCCTTAGATTTATGTAGGTACCCCTTTAAAACATCGAGGACGATGTTTAGTTATAGTATGGGGGGGAATCTTTGATTTGATTTTGCCTGCAGTCGTTGTTGTCACGTAATCCCGTTTTTACCACCAAAATTGCGCATAAATTCCAAATAATGAAAAACTTAAAAATTTTCAAAAATTAAAAGGATGTGTTTTGTCGCATTTGACTTCCTAATGGGTAGAATGAGAATAAATTTTGACTCGATCGGGCGTGTTGAGCCCTAGCTTTGTTCCTTAACCATTTAATAAACCGAAAAGTTTATTAGATAAGCATTCGTCGGATCCTTTTATTAGGGATTTTAAAATTTGCCGAAGAACGAAAAATGATAGTGTTATTTTACAAGTAGGATGCTAAACAAGGATTATTTGGAAATCTTAAAAGCTTATAAGTGTAACTTGTCGCTTTTTCTCCCAAAAAGCTCTTAACCTGACTAATAAACGTGCTCAATTTTGCTTTAACTTTAAACCGATATTTACTTATAAAAGAAGCTTCTTTCGGAACGAATGGTTTCATCTTAGTTAGCTTTATACTTGTGTTTCCTAAAACAAAATTTTCTCATTTTACAGAAAAATATGTTGCAAGTAATAAAAAAATATAATATAACTGTGGGCTGATAAAGGTTTACTGCATCTTGCCGGCTCACAACCGATGTTGCAGTCTTCAAAACAATGCCCATAGTAAGTTTAATAAAATCTACTAGGTGTTATCATATGAAAACCGTCGTACAGACTAGTCCACTACTCTTGTCGGAGCGTGGCCGTTGTTGTAGTCATGTTAATGTTGAACGGTGTTATAGTATGTATATACCAGATAAATGAAAATTTAATGGTTAAGATTCTTTTCTAAAACTCATGTATAATTTTGAACTATGAATAACTTGTCTTTAAGACTTCAATTAGTGTTGGTTGCTCGTCGGTAGTATTTTCGATTAAGTACTCTCCGGGGAGGTGTAAAAACCTGTGAACTTAGTGATGAGGTGGGAAGTTCGAGAAGAAAAGTCGCTACATGGAGTTAGGATAGTCTCACCATTAGATCTTTAAATTTTTTATGTGTTTGCGTGCTTTGAGTAGTATTGTTTTTGTAAAGGTAAATCTAAGAATTCGACCTAAAAAGGTGGGTATCCACGCTATTTACATTGGAACATTCTCCTGTGGGGTCTCACCTGATAACCTAAGTCGAACTAGGCTGGGATATGATCGAGAATATGCGGTTTGGTGGGTGATCTAGAATTTTCCCCAGATTTCTTCTGAAATATCGTTATGCACATAACTTTGCTACTTTCTAAAATTGTCCGGATCATTAATTTAAATTGAAATTTAAGCTCAATCACCTCTAATTGAATATTGTCGGGAGCTAAAAGTGAAAAGTCATAGTTATAAGTAATGTTAAGCAATCTTGACTTGTACTTAACGGTGATTCGTTTTTACGCGTTGTTTGGGATAGTTGAAAAATCGAGGGACATGAATTTATTCCATTCGGACTTCGTTAGGTTTACTTCTATGGGCGCTTCTCATTCTATGAATCCCAGTGTTGTAATTAAAGGAAGTTAAACAGGTAGTGAGAAAAGAAAAAGGAAAATCACAAAAAATTTAGGGTTATTTAGTGTAAATATAAAAAATGGTGAACACGGGACTTGTTCGAGCTATTGATTCTTTAATTCTCCTGACGAATCCCCCCCCCCCCACCACCTAGCTACTTTTCGACAGGTTATTAGTCGAGGGGGATTGAGATTCTTGGTATGTGCTTAATTACACATACTTTTATCCATTAAAAACGGACTTAAATGACCAAAAACAGACAGAAACTGCCAAATATGTGTTTGTTTTGCATTTGTATTGTGCAGGAAACGGATATCACACAAAAGGACGAAAAACAAAGCCAAAACGACAAAACTGAGCACGAAATGGAAAAGTGTGAGAAGACGAAGTAAAATCAAAGCCAAAAAGTCAACAGAAAAGTCAAATAGTCAAAGTCAAAGTCAACCCCGACAGAGTCAAGTCAAGTCCGAGAATCATGAAGCAGAGAGAAAATACAACTTTGATGGGACCAAAAATGCCAATCCCTAAGTGTATTACAAGATAGAACAAGACTACAAAGGTGAGTTTGCAATGAATTCAAAACACAAGTAGAGGCGACTTAATCTGCCATAATCCCATACTTGTATTACACAAGGACGCGAGATTTTGCCAATACAAGTTATACATTTAAGGGGCTTAATTTGCCAACCCCTTAATGTTTATAACAGGTTTTCCCGCCCATTTCCCCCCCCCCCAAAACACTTACGGGTTAACCACCACCTTTTTATCCCATAAACCTCATTAAACCTTGGAAAATCCCTCCCATTCCCCTCCACTACCACCTCTACCAAGAAAAGATGCCAACCTGGCAAACCTCACCATTTTCGAGCTAAATTGAGGGTCAAGATTGTGATCCGAGGATACACAGACTCAATCAAGGGCCAAAGTCTTTTATTTTGAGTGCTTCTATCTCAAATAAGTAAAACACACACTGAGCTGATTACCTCACAAAAGAAGCACATATCCAAAATTTGAAGGAGTTGGATTCGGGTATAAATACCCCATCCCCATGGAGTCAAAGGATCTCATGAATTTTCAGCCTTATTTTCTTTAAAAAATGTAATTTAGTTTACTAGCATTCAAATTTTCAGTATTGTACTCTAGTTTTCAAGTTAATGAAAAGTTTGATATTTTTCTTATAAATCTTGTTCTATTATCCATTTTAATTTGGTATTTAAATTATTCAAAAAGGGTTTAAAAGTTTCCAATCCTCACTATAAGCTGGTAACTTCGAATAATATAAGCTAATTAATAGCTTACTAGTATTTCAAACTAAAGTCAAAATTTTGACTTTTTAAAAGTCAAATAAGCGAAAAATTAGCTTGGGTCAGTATCGGATGGACCATTGGGTTAAATAAGATCAGAAAAGTGGACTTAGGGGTTGATAGGTTTAGACTTAGGTTCCTTATACTTTTGGACCCTTTGTAAGTCTCTCTTTTCCTTAATTTTCTTCATATTTAGTTCTAATCTAGAATTGCTTATTTATTGCTTAATATAGTTTATTATTAAAAAAAATTTATCATGTTTTATGCTTAATATGCTTGTCTTTTAGTTTTCTATCTCTTGGTTTAGAATTTAAGTCAAAACTGTTCTAAGAAGTCTAATAACTACTTGTCTTAGATTAGCTTTTTAAGTGGAGCTTATTATTGGTTTCTTTTTGCTCATTCATGCATAATATGGCCTAATAATACTCTGTCTTTAAGTAGTTTAGCCTAAAACCAGTTTTTAATAGTTTTAAAAAGCCATTTGAAAAGATAAAGGAGTGTTTGGGATAACTAGCAAAATGGGTCAAAATAGGATTTGCAATGGGTCAGATCATTTGGTGTACTTTGTCATCATTTTTAGATAAGTTTTAAGCTGATTTGAAAAGTTTTTAGAGTTAAAAGTTGGATTTTAAAGATTTAAGTGTTGAAGGTTCAAATCTATAGAAATATGCTATCTAGAAACAGCTTAATTCATAAGCTTTAGATAAAAAGTCTTTAGGTATCAATTTTGTGTTCTATTTGAGTTCAAAATGAATAGTGTCAAAAGGAGTTTAGACAGGCCTTTGTTTATTTTTTTTCTTTCTCCCCCCCCCCCCCCCCCCCCCCCCCCCCCCCCGCCCCCCCCCCCCCCCCCCCCCCCCCCCCCCCCCCCCCCCCCCCTCATCTTTTTCGTCTTATGAGTTTTGGTCAATTCTGTCAAGTTGCATCAAAAGTGTCAAGCAGCCTTTTTCATGATTATTTTTAGGTAAGCTACAGTAGGATTTAGGATTTAATTTTTGGAGCATAAGTAGTTTTTAGGCCATACTTTATCTTTTTGTGCTTATTTCCCATTTTATAGCTTAAGTGGTTGCTTATTTTCAAGGCTGCAATTGCCACTTTACCATTCTCAAAATCTGCCAAAAAGTCCCCTGGTGCAAAAGCCTGTTTTGACAGCTTCTTTAAGCTGTCATTCAGCTTACCATTTTCTTTCTTTTTAGCATTTTTGGCTAGCTTATAGGGTGTGCTTTAAGCCCCTATAAGCTCAGCCATTGGGTCCCACTTTAAGGGCTTAAAAATAAGCCCTAAAAGTGCCCCAAGGGCCTTTTTGGCCTGCAGCCCAAAGCCTTTAGCTTATTTGCTTATTTTGCTTATTTGATAGTTTTAACTGGCTTATATTTGGTTGCATTAGCTTATTAGGTTAGTATAATTAGGTCTTTGAGCTTATTTGATTCTTGGGTTAGCTTATTCGAACCTAAAAAGCCCCTCAAAAGCTGTCATTTTTGGTTAAAGTTAAAAAAATAGGGAAAAAGCTTATTGAGTTTTTAAGTGCTTATTTAAGGGCTTATTCGTGGTTAAAAAAATAAGGTGTCTTTGTTAAAAGTGCTTATTTACAAGTTTTTTAGACTTTTGTAAAAAAAAATTTGAAAAAAATAAAATAAAGGGGAAGGCCAAGGCCCCGGGTGAGCAAGACTCGAACCCGGGACCTCAAAGCCCTCAACCCCTTATAACTCAACACACACTACCGCTGCGCCCTTGGGTCTTTTCTGTTAGACCCTTGGGCGCTTTGGTATTTAAGGGCTTTTTAGCCCATTGCCCATATAAGCTGTTTGGGCTTATTCAACAGCTTATTTGATAAGCTGGTTTCCCCAGCTTATTTTTCTTAGGACCGTCACACTTTCAAGTATTTTTTGTAAATTTTTCAGATTTTTTTATAAACTTTTAGTATTTTTTATAATTTATTTTCTTTAAAAACTTAAAAAAATCATAAAAAATAAAATATTAATCAGAAAAATATAAACTTTTTTTTTAAATTTTCTTTTTTCATATATTTTGTAGGAAAGATGTTAAAAGTTTCGTAGGTTCATTTTTTCAAAAATTCATTTTCTAAAGAACGGGATTTGTCCCCGTTTTTGTTTTGACTCGTTTTTGGGTCAAACGACCTCCGTTTTTAGTCTAGTTTTTTTTAAACTTCGTTATTTGTCATTTAGAATCTATTTTAGCTTTTAAATTTGTTCTAGGGTTTAATTTGCAAAATTTAGGTTTTTGACCCTCGTTTCTTGTGCCCGTTTTAGGTTTTAAGTTATATAGCTTTCGTTTTTAGGTTTTATTTAATCGTTTTTGCATATTTAACTTGTAGAAATAGAAAACCAATCCTAATTTAGTCATATTCAAACATCGTTTATCAATTCGTCATTCGATTTTCCATTCAAGCCTCGTTGGGACTTAACGACCCGGGAATCATACTTCCGGTTACGTATATATTTTATTTTGTGAACTCTTGACCAAACCTTGGCTAAAGGTATTTGGTTGAGTGTTTGCTTATATATTATAAATATATATTATTGACGAATCATACCCCCAACTCAGCCAGATCCAATCGAGCATTCAATCCATTTTTCGTCTTTCCCGAAACATGTAGCAGAGTTCCGACTATACTCTCAGCAACATTCTTTTCTACATGCATAAAATCAATACAATGTGGAACAGGATTATGCCTCCAATACTTAAGTTTTCGATACCAAATGTTGAATTTCTTCCAATACACACCGTTTTGTCCGTTTACTTGGCTTGAACTACCCTCTTCTTCTGTTGTGTTTCTTTTCTGCTTTTGAATCTTACCACCTCTGCCTCTCGTATCTTCTTGGTTTTCTGATGCATTATTGTTTGTTCATTTTCCTTTTCCCCACTTATTTTCAATATGTTTTACCTCGTTGTATATTTGTTCCCCGGTCATTGGAATTGGAGCCTGGAGAAATTCTTGTTGTCCATTAAATGCCTTCTTTTGCTTTCTGAACGGATGGTTATATGGTAGATATCGTCTGTGACCAACATAACTTTGCTTGGATAAGGCAGAAAGTCTAACACAATTTGTATCTTTCCCACATACTACACAACCTTTGAATCCACTGTACGGCAACACATAATGTACTAAGTACAGGGTAATCATTTATTGTCCTATACAACGGAACATAGATTATAGTTATCCTTTTGAGGTAGCTATCATACGTATCAACCCCGATCTCGATAAGGCTTTGGGATCAACAACAAACGGTTCTAAAAAACATCGATATAATTTCCCGGGGTGTTCCCGTTTAATACTGAAAGGTTGATAAACTTTTCTTGTTTGCATACACAAACCATGGAAGGATGGTTATATATAAACAGATGAAAAAATGCCTACATCTGTGATGCGTGTTTATCTGTGTTGCAACGTCTACCAAATCAAGCCGATATTTAGCCGTAGATTTCTTGTTTCTTTAGCGATTTCGGGAATTTTCTCATCTATGGTACGGCTTGACTGAGAATTCTGCGGGTGATCGTATCACACAATCTGTTATCCTCCGTTGTCCGTGCCTTCTAAATCTTATGAAATATCTTTTCTCTCTTAAATAGTGTTGAGTCTTGGTATGATTGGAAAGTTACCACATGCCTTTGCTGGAATGTTTTCATACACTTTCATTGTCTTATTATCCACCTTCTATCTTGATGTCCCACAAGTTCGACACGCAGTCAGATCCTTGTCATTCTTCCAGTAAAGCAGGCAGTTGTTGATACATACATGTATCTTTTTATATCCTAATCCTATCAATCTTATAACTTTTTTGGCTTGATAAGTTTTTTCCACTATTTCGTTACCAGCAGGTAGCATCTTTTTTATCAAGCCTAGTAATTCAGTGAAGAACTTATCAGAAGCTCCGTATTTTTTACTTCTAGTGAGGCTGGGATTGTTTAAACTATTGCGGCACAACTTTCGGTGATGTCAGACTTCCAGTCTAAAGAGGCTTCTCGGGTCTAATATAGGTACTTGGAAACTTGACAAGGTCGTCACAGATCAAAATTATCTTTTGTAAGTCATTAACCACTGTTCTATGTGATGCGGCCATCTGGGTTGGAATATAAGAAATATCCATGTCATCAACAAACTCTGTTGTAGCATTAATAGGTTTTGGGGGCAACATATTGTTGGCCATCATCTTCTCCAGGTTTAGTTCTACTTTGTGTAGCTTATATCAATTCCTATGTCTGTATTAAATGGTACTGCACTTCATCCACTTTATGCTCTATGTGGTTTTAAACATTTGGTACAAGACATGGATGTAAATATGTTTTTTATTTTAACTTGTGGGTCGATGTCGCCTCGTCTTTCTGCAAGTTGTGTACATGCATAATCGTAAACGTTGCTACTCCTCAACATAAGAATTGTTGATCTATAGTTTCCAACCCAAGAGTTTTGTTCATGTTTTATAAAGTGTCCCTACGGTCACCCATAGTTAGTTAAAGGTCACGGTGAACAAAAACCAATATAAAACTCATATATTAAGAACAGATTTCTGGTAACTTGACATTTATTTTTTCAATTAAGATAGTTGGTTGAGGTCAATTTATAGCTTTTTCAACACCTATTTCCCCTTGTAATTTCACCCATCTAGGGAACCCTAATTCATTTAGTCCCATTCTGGTTCTATTTGATGTGGTATAAGGCTTAAAGGGCTACTTTTATATTTTAAACAATTAACTAGCTAATGTTTACCAAGAATTATAGACATAATTTACAAGAGAAATCTCAATCAAACAAATGTTCTAATTACAGCATAATCAAGACATTTTTCAATACTGAATCATAAACATGGTTTTTTTAGAACGATGGGATAAAAGGAACTTAATACTTATAGTGGGGACGGGAGTGGTGGTCTATGACGGTGGAGTGAGCAGGATCGACGAGAGAGTGACGTGATGAGGAGCTGTGGTGGTGACAGGATTTGTGGTGATGTTGAGAGGAGTTTTTGGCGGGTGACAGGAGGATTTGTTTCTGAGAATATTGATTCATGAAATTTTGAGGGAATACATTATCACAAATTTTACGAAATATTTCACGAAAATATCGGAGGGAAAATACCTTTAGCCACGATAATATAGAAAAGGTTGCAAAAATCGTGAATCGATAGACGGGCGGTCGACCTCCCGGTATCTTTTGTAATCATTCTAGGCGGGATTAATCGGGAAAATACTTTTAGCCACGATAATAGTTGTGAATAAAAGTTTTTTTAATTGTTTACCACAAAATTTAACGTAATAGTAGCAAAGGTTGAAAAAATCGCGAATCGATAGTCGGGCGATCGACCTGCCTGTAGCTTGTAATCGTTCTAAGCGGGATTAATCGGTGAGTATCGGTCGACCTCCCTGTTACGACACATCCATGACTAGTGACAATGGTTAATTAACATGGTTGTAGTGGCTTATATTATAATGGAACCCATGCATGACCGGTGATTATGGCTAATTCATATGGGTCGATCATGGGTCATGTGCATTAGGATATCATTGGTCACATTCAGTATTTGACATCATATGGGTCATATACATTGGGTTGTAGTTGCTTTGAGTGTCATGTTCCAACACATCCATGACTAGTGACAATGGGTAATTAACATGGGTCATGTACATTGGGTTGTAGTGGCTTATATTGTAATGGAACCCATTCATGACCAGTGATTATGGCTAATTCTTATGGGTCATGGGTCATGTGCATTAGGATATCACTAGTCATATTAATTAATGGGTATTTGACATCATATGGGTCATATGCATTGGGTTGTAGTTGCGCTTAGAGTGTCATGTTACAACACATCCATGATTGGTGACAATTGGTAATTAACATAGGTCATGGTTCATGTGCATTGGGTTGTAGTGGCTTATATTGTAATGAAACCCATGCACGACCGGTGATTATGGCTAATTATTCATATGGGTCGATCATGGGTCATGTGCATTAGGATATCACTGGTCACATTCATTAATGGGTATTTGACATCATATGGGTCATATGCATTGGGTTGTAGTTGCGCTTAAATTAGAGTGTCAGGTTACGACACATCCATGACCGGTGACAATTGGTAATTAAAATGGGTTATGGGTCATGTGCATTGGGTTGTAGTGGCTTATATTGTAATGGAACCCATGCACGACCTGTGATTATGGCTAATTCATATGGGTCATCGATCATGGGTCATGTGCATTAGGATATCACTGGTCATATTCATTAATGGGTATTTGACATCATATGGGTCATATGCATGGGGTTGTAGTTGCTTAGGGTGTCATGTTACGACACATCATGATGGTGACAATTGGTAATTGACATGGATCACAGGGTATGTGCATTGGGTTGTAGTGGGCTTTTTATTGTAATGGAACCCATGCATGACCGGCGATTATGGCTAATTCATATGGGTCATGGGTCATGCGCATTAGGATATAACTGTTCACATTCATTAATAGGTATTTGACATCATATGGGTCATATACATTGGGTTGTGGTTTCTTAGAGTGTCATGTTACGACACATCCATGACTGGTGACAATAGGTAATTAACATATGGGTCATGTGCATTGGGTTGAAGTGGCTTATATTGTAATGGAACCCATGTATGACCGGTGATTATGGCTTCATATGGGTCATGGGTTATGTGCATTAGGATATCACTAGTCACATTCATTAATGGGTATTTGACATCATATGGGTCATTGGTTCGTGGCTTAGTATATACTTATATAGCAACCCTAATACAGATCCTAACCGAATGCCCTTGACCAAGGCAAAA
>BQNB010059812.1:0-21625 GCA_026074375.1 Tanacetum coccineum | reverse complement strand
GCAGTTTCTGTCTGTTTTTGGTCATTTAAGTCCGTTTTTAATGGAAAAAGGTATGTGTATTTAAGCACATACCAGTAGTGCAGCGACAGATGAGGCAGGAGGGTGGTTTTCAGCTTCAGACATCTTTAGTGTTTTGCAAAGATATCGGATGTTCAAAGTTCTTCTTAATCAGAGTTTCCTCCCAAGCTCTGATACCACTTGTAGGATCGATGTACTCTAATATGTTGAACCTTTAGCTTGTAAAGGATATTACTATCTTGAATAAATCCAAAATAATAACTATGAAACGCCGACACTGAATACTATCAACTATGCGGAATCTAATTGATAATATTAAGAAGAACACACAGCAATAATCAAAAGATTACTTTTATTATCACACCTTGAACCTGCCTAACTTTGCAGATTCCTAAACACTAATAATACTAATCGCTAACACTTTTTCTAAGACTCGTACTTGTTCTCGTGTCTAACTATGCCTTCCAAGGGATCCTTTTATAGACATCAAGGATTAACCCTATTGGGCTTACAACCTGTCATGCTTATCTTCTCATAGTACAATTCTTCTAAAACTCTAAAACTGTTATAAGCAGTACTTTGATATTGCTAACAGTACTTTCTATAACTAACAGTACTTTAATATCACTAACAGTACTTTGTTATCTGCCAGCAGTACTTTACAATATTTCCTAACACTTTCCTTTGTAACCGAGTAGAGGTGCTAATAAAACTTAATCATTCGGTTCTTTATAGTCATGTTGTTCTTTTCGTTTAATTGTTCTTCAACGAGTATCGTTTGAAGGTTGCTACCTGTGATACAACCCGCAGTTTAGCGTTCCACGATCGAACTTCGAGCTTATTTTCGTAATTGTCCAAAAATTTAAGACAAAGATATAATACTCAATAATTGATTGCATGTTCCAATAGTCGTCTATATACTCTTTTTTATAAACAAAGTACACGGAAAAAAACACTCACTTATATAAAAACATATCGTATCAAAATGAGATTTGGTAATAACCAAAAGGCAAATAGCAATTAGACTTTTCCATAGTGGTTGACTGGTCATAACAAGATGTACGTGAATGGTAAGCCACTTACTCCGTTACTTATCTAAACGAGTGTGACAAAATGAGGTTGGATTTTTAGGGTTTAGTCTGTGAGAAAAAATGTAATTTTTCTGGTCTAAAATAAGTGTCTAGTTTTACTTTTTTCAGTCTTTTTTGTTTAACTTTAACCTTAATTATTTGTTTTTTTGTTATGTAATACATGATGCAAAATATATGAATGGATTCAGTTTTGTATGTATTTTCATTGGCACAATTTTCATTAAGTATTATATAATACGAACAAAAATATTTAAATTCAAAGCTTAACAAAAAAAAGTTTCAATAAGTCAAACTGAACACTTATTTTGAGACGGGAGTATTATTAGATAAGCGAACCGTTTGAGTATTCTACCTCGTTAAGATCAACAATTTCACTACTATATGAGAGACGAGTTTTTTTAGAGAACCGTCTTCTGTAAAGCTTATTGTGACTTAAGACATTGTTATTATTGAAAAGTTATTATTTTTACAATCTGCATGCATGTTGGTCTCTAAATTTGGGTAAAACATGAATACGTTTATAAAGTTAAACAAAAGTTTTTCACAATTCTCATTTGACACTAATAACACAATTCGTACTTTTCAATGCTTATAATTCTTATTAGAAATTAATCATAGAATTATATGGAATAGTTGCAGAACGTTATCTTGAATGGAAAATGAAACTCTACAGCTTAATATTTAAGGAGAGGAGGATTCTATCAACATGATATATTTGTATTAGTTTTGTTTATTTAGAATCTCTACCTATCTTTTTATATACATTTTCTTTATATAGGAGGGTAAAACTAAAGTCACATGTGTGTTGTAGGTTACGTGTCAATCAATTGGTGAAAGAGTAAATATTGTTTCTATATGTAACTTTTCTTCCAAAGTACTTTAGTGAATTGTTCTTTCAACTATTAACCTTTTTTAACCATAACTCTTCTACTTGTTTGACTTTCTTATATTTGCTTTTTGCTTTTTTCATTTTAGAAAGTTCTTGCCCATATTTCAAGTCTATTTTTTCAGAGATAGTATATTCATAGTTAGGGAGACTTTGTTAGATCTTAGGTCTGATGTTGTTTGTAGCTCATCTACTTTTACTCAATGATACTAATGAGTGAGGTAAAGTGTTTCTTCAATTGGTCCTCAACGTCTCCAAAACTTGTTGATTGAGCTTTGTACAACGCTCTAGCTCACTTAAGATCTAGCTCACCGAAGCTCTAGCTCACATAAGCTCTAGCTTATTTTGCAGTTCTATCTCACCGAAGCTCTAGCTCGCTTAAGCTCTAGCTCATTGAAGCTCAGGCGACTAATTCTATACTTACTCTAATTTAATTTTAAATCCAAGTCAGAGACTATTGGGAATTGAATTGACCCAACAATCTATCCTTATTTGGATTTACAAAAAACCTAAGTAAATTGTCAAATGTCAGTGAACATATCAACTTCTTCTTACTGTCTCATTTACAACAACAATGAAAATAAAAATACTAAAGTTGGATCCTTCGTTGCTAAGGTTACTAACCTTTGTTTAAAATTCTTGTTCATGGACTTTTAGAGGAGCTCCCTCATGCTCCTTCCTCCCAAAGCTCCCTAAAGCTACTTCGTCTAATTTTTTGTGACAACTTTTAGTGACTATCTTTTGTGTCACTAAGTACTTCCTCCCACTACTTTACGTCACTTACACATTTTGAACAGAAATTTGTGTCCCTAAACTCTTTCCTCCCATTTTTATTTCACCAACATTTTTTTGCAACAAATTTTTTTGTATTATGTTAATAAGGGGATTGTATTAAAAAATTTGTGGAGTTTTTTAAAGGAATTTTTTTAGTTTATTGTGGAGGATGCGGTGAGGATTTTTGTGGCGGATTTGTTTTATGTATAGGTTTTGGTTTGTTTGGTTTGGTGACAGGTTTTTTTGTTGTTGTGAGGTTTGAAAGGTTTTGGTTGTGTAGGTATCTGTTATGGTGGGTTTCGGTACATGAACTAGTCAATTCAAAAGTGTTTAACGCCCTCAAAACTTGCAACATCAGTAGCAATTTTTAAAGTTTTTGAAGTAAAATTTTGATTGAATTTTGACAAGTTCATGTGTTCGAATTTGACATACAACAAAATACTTAGGACCATATTTCCTCATGTTTTTTAACTTGAGTCCGCATAATGATATCAAGTTCTTTGATTTTTTTAAAATCTTTTTTTTGAAAGTTATTAGTTGTCTCAAACAAAAGCAAAGATAGATTATTGAATTAAACCACCTCCTCTAATACCACTTGTTGGTCCTAACCTCCTTTCTCTGTTTTTTTGTGACTACTTTTAGTGACTACCTTTTGTGTCACTAAGTCACCTTCCTTCTACTACTTCACCTTAATGACACATATTTAGCATAAATTTGTGTGCCTAACCTCCTTCCTTTCATTTTTATTTCACAGATATTTTTTTGCGGAAAATTTTTGTCAATAACCTTGATTAGGGGTTTGAATAAAAAATTTGTGAAGTTTTTGTAAAGGAATTTTTTGAGATTTTGTGGAGATGTTAAGGAATTTTGTGTAGGTTTTGTTGAGGATTTATTTTGTGTAGAGGTTTTGGTTTGTTGGTTTGGTGACAAGTTTTTTGATTTGATGTGAGGTTTTTGTGGAAGGTTTTGGTTGTGGATGGTTCGGTTATATGAACTAGTCAATTCAAAAGTGTTTATTAAAGTGTTTATCTCCCTTAAAGTTGCAACATTATTTGACATACAACAGATTTCTTAAGACTATTTTTTCTCAAGTTTTTTAACTTTAGTATGCATAATGGTACCAACTTTTTTTATTTTCTTTTTAAATTACTTCTTTAAAAGTTATTAGTAGTCAAACAAAAGAAGTTCTGGATCATTAAATTAATATACATGCTCTGATACCACTTGTTGGTCTTTAAATTTTTGTAAGACATGAATACATTTAAGAAGTTAAACAAAAGTTCTACACAACACCTATTTGACAATAATAACACCATTCATACATTTTAATGCTTATAATTCTTATTAGAAATTAATCAAAGAATTACAATGATAGTTGCAGAACACTATCTTTATTGAATGGCAAATGAAACTCTACTTTTAAGTGAAGCAAAGCTTGGTAGCTTAACTTATTATTTAAGGAGAGATGACTCTATTAGCATGATATTTTTGTACTATTTTGTTTATTTAGAATCTCTACCTATCTCTTTACATACATTGTCTTTATATAGGAGGTTAAAACTAAAGTCACATGTGTGTGGTAGGTTACGTGTCAAGAAACTAGTGGAAGAGTGCATATTGAGGAAGAGGTAGGGGTAATCAAACTCCTAGTACAACTGTTATCCCTATGGTAGCTAGGATTAATGAACATGAAAGACAAATGTTGGATAGGAAACTTGTGTTTGTGGATGAGCATGGGAAACCGTTGGAAATGAATGTAACAAATGAGGCATCGACTAGCAAGCCATGTACTTCTATGGGGGGGCCAATTGGTAGAATCAGATAAGGATGAAGTTGAGTTGCTTGATGACTAGACTTTTAGATATATGTCTTCGATTGGTATGAAGGAGGATTTTGTAAATATGATCTTGATTTCTATGATGGATACGAGGCTCAGGTTTATTATTTACCTGAATAGATACAGACTTTTTATGATTAATTTGATATCCACATCCGTAGTCATGTTAGGAAGTAGGAAGTAATTTTCTTTCTTTGTGTTTAGTTCATAAGACTGACATGTGTCTCTTATGATTGTTTAGGTTTGAAGCATAATTGGTGTGTTTGTTTTGTCTTTTATTGTGTTGAGGTAAGGGATTTCACCTTCTTCCAATGTACTTAAACAATTTTTTAGGATTAATACAATTTATCAGGAGAACTTTACCCCTTTACCCATATTGCTTCTATATGTAACTTTTCTTTCAAAGTACTTTCTTGAATATTTATTTCAACTATTCATCTTTTTTAACAATAACTCTTGTACTTGTTTGACTTCTTTGTATTTTCTTTATGTTTTTTTTTACTTTTAGTAAATTCTCGCTCATTTTCGAGTCTATTTCTTAGTAGATAGTGTATTCAGGGAGATTTTGTCGGATCTCAATGCCTCTAATGTTGTTTGTAGCTCGGATACTTAATCACTGATAGTGACGTAAAATGTTTCTTCAATTGGTCTTCTTCATTTATGGTATGGGATTAATATTCACCGGAACGATTACCTTTATTTTGGTGGCATGTTCATATTATTTATTGATGGATTCTATTTATGTGAAACAATGCTAGTATTTTACACGAGGTATTGGTTATTTTGTATTTTTTTTATAATAACTCATTTTAATTGAGGGAACGTAGTCACAAGGCTTTATCATATACATATGATGTTGGTGATTTTATTGTCATCATATCAACTATTTTGGATTATTGTACTAGAGACCAATAATTTCATATTAAGCTCGAATACGAGTTAGAGAAGTATGAAGTATACACTACATTTGGAGCAATGATGTCTTCCAACGACGGATAAAATGCGAGGGTCATGCAACTTGAGCTTGGTCAATGCGGCATGTTCCCAGGGAAGTATGTTGGTACTGAATGGTGTAAATAGTTGGTGAATTGTTTTTCCCGCCAAAACAAAACCAACATGACTCTTTGTGTACAATTGTACTTTTTGGTGTTGAACCGCCTTAATCGACTCTAACTGTCAAAATCAAGGTTTTCAAGATCGAGATCTTATCCAGTATCGTTTTCGTCTTTGCAAGATCGAGATCGTAAAGTCGTATCGAGATCGTAAGATCCTACTATAATGTCATTGTCTTAATAATCTTTGTAATATTATATAAATCTACAAATTTTTATATATCATAAACACAAAGTTATATGAATGTTTCATATAAATGTTGTCCTAAAATATGATTATGAAGTATTTAAAAAGATTAACATGTAGGTTTTTAAATTTTACGAAATACAACTCATAAATTTGTAGTTTTTTGTTTGTAGTTTGAGAAAAGCAAGATCAGACCGGAGTAGATCTTAAGATCATGTGTTCAAGATCGGAATCCTATAAGATATTAAGCATAAAGATCGTATGTAAGATCCGGATCGTTTTTGCTTTACTGTATTGTAAAATCGTAAGATCTTAGGATTATGATCGAGATCTTAACAACGTCAAAATAGCTGTTTTATAACATATATATTTGTTCTCATTATAACATAGGAAAACTAAACATTTCGTCTTTCTTTTTCTTAGTTCTCTTAGAAAATAAGTGATTTTCTTAAATTATCCTAATAATGATTTCATGATACGTAGACTTCTAGAAGGTCGAAATTCTTCATTCGGAGACTGATCTTGAACTATTCTTGTAAAATATCCATGATAATCATCATCACAACTCTTACCCACTATCTAACAGATGCTCTAGTTAGAATCATTCAAAGCTAACATAATGAAGATTATCATCACTGCTCTTACCCAAGATTATAATTCACTTAGCAACGATACAACTGTATATGTCAGATAGTGCTAATGATGAACACGTTATGTGCTTGTATATGCAATAGCAGAAAACTTTCAATTTCATTTCCATCAATTTCCCTCACCAATTTTACAATGTGATTAGTTATGTAACCACTAACAAATAAAAATATGTTTTAAGACGGCTAACATAACTTAAACACATAGTTTTGTTTGTGACAATTTGTCATAACACTTGGGGAAACTTTTTTTACATAACCCTAGAGACAAAGTTTGTACATTTTGCTATTTAAGCACATCATAAAATCAACAACAAACAGCAAAAAAATTAGAAGTATAAAGAATCAGAAACTTAAATGTGAACTCCTAGAAGTCCCTGGATTCTTAATTATGGAAGTGATTCATTGTTCACATCTGGAGTATGGAAATGTTCCCTGTGACACACTTCTGAATAAAACCAACAAACATATCAATCAAATGAGTAGCGCCAATATGTTATTCCTGATAAATTGATTGTGCAAATTAAAAATACTACAGTTGAATTTTAAATCATGCCATGTTATTGTTACAACAACGTTGATTCATAGAATTCACACCTAGAAGGTGAAGTAAGTTCAGAAGCAAAAGAAAAATCTCATACAATACATTGATTCGAAGAACATTTTAATGAGCAACTTGATTGTTTACTCATTTAACCAACGAGAAGGCAAGTTATGACTATATGATACACGACATGAATAACGTACAACAACAACTTTAACATGGAGAAGCGGTTGGTGGCAAATCAAGATTTACCAAAGGACAACATGCATAATGTATCTGAGTTCCAGTTGACTTTTACTTAAAGAAGTAGATTTCGAGTCATATAATAAAATGTGTGAACGCTAAGCATGTGGCATTATAGAATAGAACTCAGATCCATGATACATGGAAATTTGGATGCGAGTACCATATAAAAATGTAAACTTGAGCTACCCTGAATAGTTTAGGAGTGTTAAATATATCCTTGAACACTAATCTTATTAGGATATCATCATCTCTTATTTAGTAGACTTTTTGAACAATAATGTAATGTTAAACAATGTAGAGTTGTTTATTAGAAAAATGGCATGATTGAACATTTCACCTTTGAAATAAATCATTACTAATATAGGTTTATTCATAGCCAAGTCGTATTATTACAAATGTGTTGACATGATATATAAGTGCAATGTTACGCTGTGACAGTAGTCTTACATCCCCTAAATGCAAATGTGAAACTAGTAAAAAAGGGCATGATTGAACTTGTGGTTTGGTGACGTCGTACATCAAAAACCTAACAACACCATAAGCATAATGTTTTGTGATACGTTTAAACGTGAACTCAGCCGTCTCGAAAACAGCAAGATTAGTGGTCAAACTTTGTTTTGTGATAACTTGCGCATCACCATTACAATGACGATTACAAAGGTGTGTGATCAACGAAGTTCTCGTAAGTCATTTTCCACCACCATCATGACAACCACTAAGACCCATAATAGGGCAATGAAAACACACAACAGCCATAACAAGCATAAAACAGCAACAAACCACCACCGCAATAATCTTTAAAAAAACAAAATGTTGGAACCAACCAAAACCAAAACCCTTATAACAATCCAAAACCAAAAACGCACCAACACACATTTATTTAAAGTCTCTTGAGTCAATTGTAATCAATTTATAGTCGTATCATCCTTTTGGAGTAGTTTTACTTTGTTATGTAAGCGCCCGCCTATGTAACGGGCTGAGATTTGGGATTTACCCACATCCGTTGTACCGACTCATTTTTTGGAGTCATACATTTACCGAGGAAACCCTTTACCCAAAAACAATAATGGTAACAAATGCACCAACCAGATCACTCCTCGTTTTGTTATCAACAATAAAATAATAATAATAAACCAATATACCTTTTTACTATAAAAAAGGAAGCCGCGGTGAATATGGATACCTAGAAAAATTCTGATTCCAAACAAGGAAATCGCATTGCCCAAGGGAATGTTTAAAGAGAGTTCTCTCCCACCTTGTATTAATAGTGACCTTTACACAGTAGAACTATCTGAACGTTGGCCAAACCATACAGATGTCTATAAAATGTATAAAGTTTCTCCTGACTCGTATAGAATAAGTCATATAATGTTCAATAATGAGCTTGAAATAGTATCCAGATTCCACCACGAAAACATCATTCCTTTAATTGGTTACAGTGATGAAGGAACGGATAAGATACTATTTTACCAGCATGCAATCAACGGTAGTCTTCGTGATCATCTCCAAGACCAAGATATACTACGCTGCATACCGTGGGAAAAACGCCTCAAGATTTGCCTAGGGGCTGCAAGAGGACTCAAGTGCCTACACTCTCGTCTTTGGAATGAAAATACAATAGTAGTACTCAGACACGTCAGCAGTGAATACATATTGTTGGATGAGAATATGGAAACAAAATTAGTGAATTTTGTTTGTCAAAGTTAGTCCCAAGAAGTAAGCCTCAAGTATGTGATAATATATGGGGGCTTGTAGACTATAATATCGACAGATTTTAAGGCATCCATGGATCCCATTTACAAGCAAAGTAATATAGTCAATAGCGAAGTAGATGTGTACTCTTTTGGGGTGGTAATGATTGAAATCTTAAGTGGGGTGGCGCAGAGAACGGACAAATTCAGTGAGGAACTTGATCTGATAAGACGGGTCCATCGTCACTATGGTGAAAACAAAATGGATAAATTAATTGATCCCAATGAAAGAGATCAAATTGATGGTTGTTCCTAACAAACATTTGTAGAAACTGCGTACAGATGCCTTAGTTGCAACATCAACTAACGGATGTCGATGAATAGGATCATCTAAAAGATTGAGGAAGCATTGTACTTTCAAGTAAGTATTTTCTTTTAAATAGCTAGCATTTTATGAAGTTTAGAACATTGAACTCAAAACATTACATATTTGTTGTTAGCCAAATAGTAAAATCTTTTTCTAAACAAAATGGTTGTGTTTATATTGACAGAAGCACAGAGCTAGTGCTTCTACCATTACAACATGAAGCCTACATTATGAGAAGCTAGAAGATCTTCTAATACCATTAAAGGATATCAACTTGGCCACATGTGACTTCAGTAAAACTTCTGAGATGTAGTAATCAGTCCCTTTACCTCAAGAACACAACCCCGGAAAACACCAATAAAAAAATAACAAGATGGGTTTCAAATGTGTGTATATTAGAAGGGAAAACTGAGTACATTCTTACTGATGATTTCCTATCAATTTATAGCTAAACAAAGGATACTACGAACATGAAACTGACATACAATTAAACTTAAATAAAGTCTAATAAAAACAAACATTAAGGAATAACAAAACCGTTATTAGTAGTGAGCAATAAGACCAAATAAATGCCCTTTATTTGTATTGGTTTCAATCCTAATAAATGACCATCAGGTTAGTTTGGAGGTTGACCCGCTCAAGTCCAGTTTATATTTCACAGCATGCACGAGAACCAAATGAACGATTAATCCAACATGAGAGAGGTAAAGGTGGATTTGGTGTGGCTTACAAAAAACGACTCTCTGAACACTGGAAAAACCATGAAGTTGCCATCAAACGCCTTGATAAGACTGGTCACCAAGGAAAGGAGTTCCTTAACAAACTTAAGTTGATTTTCAAGTTCCATCATCAAAACATCATCCTTTTCATTGGTTACTGTGATGAAGGTGATGATATGATATTAGTATATGAGTATGCTAACACTGGTAGCCTTGATTATCATCAAGAAGACAAGGATAGGAGACGTTGCCTAACATGAGTGAAACGCCTCAAGATTTGCTTAGGGGCAGCCAAAGGACTTGAATACCTTCACACGGGTCTTGGGGAGGACAGTACAGTTATACACAGAGATGTCAAGAGTGGTAACATATTGTTGGATGAAAATATAGAAGCTAAGATTTTTGATTTTGGATTGTCAAAATCACACTCAGCAAAACAGCAACAAACCAAACTCTATACAAGTGTTGGGTGTACAAACTACTACACGGATCCTATTTACCATGTAGGTGGCATCCTCCGTCCAGATTCAGATGTCTACTCATTTGGTGTCGTAATGTTCGAAATGTTGAGTGGGATGTTGGCTTGGTATCGAAGAAAAGTTAGAGATGATAAACCACGGCCACTGATAGATATGGTGAGACAGTACTATGATTTTGGAAAGGAATTGTTAATGGATCCTAAAATTAAAGATCAAATCGATAACAGTTCTTTTTAAACAATTATAAAAACAGCGTATTAGTGCATTAGTTTTAACTCAAAAAACACCTTACAATGGAAACAATTGCTGATAAGATTAAGAAAGCACTGGATTTTCAAGTAAGACTTTTATTTATATTTATTTTCAATGCATTTTTTATAAGAAAGCAAAAATCAAAATTATCATGTTTTTTGATGATGTTTATATTTGTACCGTGGAAAACTAGAAGGGGGTTGAATTGTTTACCGCTTTTTAATTTAAGGTTTTAAAGTGTTTGTAAAAATTCTAGATTCGATTTAATGTGAATTCAACACTTGCACAATATAAATAATATATAATTATCTAAACAATTAATAAGATAGTATGAGAAAATAATGCAAGACAAGAGATAAAAGTAAGAACAATCAAACCACAACGCGAGGATTTATAGTGGTTCGGTAACGAAGCACCTCTTCGCCCTACTTCACTCCCCAAGCACCTAACTCGAGAGTTTTCTTCACTATGTCAACAAGCTCCCTTATGGCGGAGAAAACCGTACACAACATTGCTTACACTAATTTACGACACAAAGCTAAATATCGAGTTCTAATCTTTGCTAGAACCAATCTATCACAACTTCACAACTTCACTACACAGCTTAGCTTCATGACTTGATCATGACTACACAACTTCTTCACACCTTAGTTTTCTTCACATCACAACTTCACCAAGCCACTACTATAATCACACATAACTAACACCACTAGGCAAGATCACCAAGATCTAACTATACTTACAACAATCATAAAGATCTAACAACTACACAACTTTACAAGATTTACAAATGATTTACAAGTTTTGATATGGATGCAATAAGATTGCAACAACACACTAAGGTGTAATACTTCTTCACTTGATTATGGAAGTATTCTTCTTTTGCACTTGAGGAATTAAGCTTGGATCACTTAGAAATAAAGCTTTATGATTAAATGATCAAAGGATTTAAGTGAGATGTGTAGGCTGTTTTAGAACAGAAAGAATGAGTGAAAAGGTGAGAAAATAGTGGGAAAAAGTCCAGTATTTATAGGACAAACTCGAGGAGCGTCAGTCTATAGGCGGTCCCCTTAAATAGGTGGGCGGTCCCTTTAAAATTAAGGGGGCCGCCCTTGTATTTAAGGGGGCCGCCCTAGACTCGCCGCTCCCCATTCTGTCCTTTTGTGTAGAGAGAATTTTCTGGAACTTTCTAGCCGTTTTAGGTCCGAAAATTTGAATTTCAAAATGTTTATTTTGAATAAAACATTTCTTTTAATTGTAGAAAATGTTTTGTAATGTTTATAAAAATGTTTACAACATTTTATAAAAGTGTGAGGTTGAATAAAAATTTCATTTGATCATAAAATGCATGAAGCATTTATTTATTCATACCTTTAAGTGATATAATTTTCAAAATAAAATTTTACTACTAATTATTTGTTTACATTTAATTTTACATTGAACGTTTTTATTTTTTGTGATTATCAAAACGTAAAGATGTGAAAAATATTAATAATATTTTTAGGCATTATTTCTAGCAACAATCTCCCCTTTTTAATGATTACAAAATTTAAACTCATTAAATGTAAAATTATTTGATAAACAAGTATTTTGTGAGTTTTATGTCATTTCTCCCCCTTTTTGTTGAATCAAAAAGGTATCGTCGAGAATTGCTAGTAAAATCGACAAAATAAATGCTCCCCCTTGATGTGTGCTCCCCCTCGTTCGAGGGCACCAAGGAATCGAGCTATGGTTTCTTGGCTACAAAAACGAGTTAGAACAATATAAATATTTCTAACATGTAGCAAGAAGGAAAAATATGGCATAATAATAATGCAACCAACAATAATCATCCATTAAAAGTAAAATAGTGTGTGAACCATACTCATGCATACATAAGGAAAATAAATAACATGCTAACATACATGAAAATTTTAAACTACAAAATGTCCTATAACTAGTAAAGATCTATAGGACTTGCTTGCAAAATGGTGGATGGACAATTATGTGAGAAACTAAACATAGAGTATGTTTAGTTTGGGGAAGATGATCGAGGTGGTGGGATGATGGTTGTTGGTGGTTGTAAGAGCATATGTTTGTTGATCCCATGCCTTGATCGATTCTTTACGTAGTAAAGTGTTTGTTACCTTGGAAGAATCCAAAATAAAAAAGATTGAGACCTTGTATGTATACCAAAGTGTATGCGGAATCTACACTTTTATACTCTAGAGGTGTTTATCAATAAAACAATGATAACTAAACAAACAATGAACAATGAACACACTGCTTCAATATTATTAGAATAATACGAGTACTCTTGTAGTACTGGGGTTACAAACCTTGAAGCTATTACAATTTTTCTCTAAGTGTTTCTATCACTTGAAAAGTATATCTATTCTAAAACTTAGGATCTCCTTTTATAGACCACAAGGAGTCCTTTACAAAGATAACAGCCTATCTTTTAGGATCAGTTACAATTCAAATATAACCATCCCGTAATAATCTCCATGCATCCTTATCTTCAATTCAGCAGCTTTGACCATCAGCAGTACTAACTCTTTTCTACTAGCAGTATTAATTAACACTGGCAGTACTAAGTTTGTACTGGCAGTACTAACTCCATTAGTACTGTCAGTTACACCTTGGCAGTATTAACTCTTGTGAAGATTTATTCCTAACAAATTTGATCTAGTATCTTTAGGATATAGGTGTACAAGCTTTGAATCAAGAAAAATCTCATTTTTGGTCATTTTTTGTGTTTAAAACCTTTATGAAGAACAAAATCTTAATTTTAAAATTTTCGGCTTAAAATCCTTAAAGTTTCTAATTTTCTTGTTCCTATAGGGTTAGAAACACTAGTTGTACAAGTATTTTTGCAAAACAACCATAAAAAGGTGTCTTTTTGTGTTTTAAAATTTTTGGGTCTCGAAATAGTGTAAGTCGAACAACTGAAGTCGAACAACTAAAGTTGAACAACTGAAGTCGAACAACTAAAGTCGAACAACTGAAGTCGAACAACGGAAGTCGAACAACTGAAGTCGAACAACTGAAGTCGAACAACTGAAGTCAAACAACTGAAGTCGAACAACCCATTTTAGTTGAAACCGAACAACTTACTCTAGTTGAAACCGAACAACTTACTCTAGTTGAAACCGAACAACTTACTTTAGGTGAAACCGAACAACTGATTTTAATTGTAACCATAATGCACAAAGAATTTTTCTTGACAAGAGGGTTAAGTTAAAAATGAACCAAACTTTTGTGCAAATACTAGTGTGTGCCTAAGTGCGACAAATGTGGAGTAGCGATTATTTCGACACTAAGACATGTAAAACCTAAGAAATAATCTGAATGTTCCTTGATTTAATTTTGCTCAACCAAGATTGTCGAAAATATATATTAGATTATATACTTTTGACAACAAGTAAGAGAACATTATGCATATGTGAAAAATATTTTTAGCATATCCTCAACAATATATGAAAATTGATTTTCATGTGCTCCTAGTTGTGAGAAAGACTTTTTAGAAAATAATAGATTGAGACTATTGTATATATGTATAATAATGCATTTAGATAGAAGAATTTGTAAAAGTTTGCTTATAGACTTTTCCCAATCTTGTGTTTTTGTGTAAAACAGAAACCTAGACACAGAGAAAGAGAAAAAAAATATTTTAGTCAGTCAGGTGGGTGGTCCCCTTAAAGTCTGGCCGGTCCCCTTAAAATTAAGGGGGCCGCCACCTGTTGAGAAAAATTTTCTCAGATTTTTGACAAATAGTTCTTTGATGATTATCATTTCTTTATTATGCCAAAAACTTAATCAATTTGTTCCATCATTTCTAGACCTAGACGTAAGTAGTTAAATGGCTCACGTTTAAGTGGTTTAGTTAGAATATCGGCAATGTTGTCTTTTGATTAGACCTTTTCTATAGAGATATTCCCTTTTTGAATATTATCGCGAAGAAAGTGATGGCGAATCTCAATGTGTTTCGTTCGTGAGTGTTGAACGGGATTCTTACTTAAGTCTATAGCCCCTTGTTAGCCCAAAATATATAGTCGAACATGAGGTCGTCCATTATGATTTTAGTCCTGTCCATCAATAGTTAACGTTGTAATAGGAAAGTATCAGGAATCAGACTCGATAGTTAATCTAATATTATATATGTTTCGTGTTTAATCCCAAGCAAAACCCGAGCCCGGGTCCTAGTCAATTATCCCGAACGTCACTTAATGTGTCGGGGTATATAAGTAACTTTTTCTCTTTGGAAAAGTTAGTTGTTCATTCTAAAATAATTTTCCTTTTCCTAAACTCTCTCATCTCTCTCTCTCTTCTTTCTCTCTCTACAAAACAACTCACCTCTCTTCTCTTTTCTAGTTCTAATTCGTGTATGTTATATGTTATGAAGTGTTAACGGGATCCTACAATTGGTATCAGAGCTACGTGTGGATTCGTGTGGTTAAAAGAGATCAAATTCGTCCTTATTCTTGAAGAAAATAAGCCCACGGCTCATAGCTTATTTTGGGCTTTATAATTGTTAATCTTGGTGTTTTTCTTGTTCTACATGCTAAGGAAGTAGTATTGGTGCTATTACAAGTGATAAACAAAGCTCAAGTTCGATTTCAAAGTTTAAAGGTTCGGGTTTTTTTTAGTGTTCTAAGTGGAGGGTTGCCTTATTTAGGAAGATCCTTAAAGATATACGAGTAAATGTGTGGTTTAACTTAATAAGCCATCTTAGTACTACTTGGTTCTAGCTTGGATCGTGGTTTAAAAGCTCATTTGAAGAAATTTTGTAAAATTCGTCCTTGGTGTTCATCATGGCGAGTTGGTGAAGAAGGGGACAAGATCCACGAATTAAGGAAATAATCAAAGGCGTTTTGTTGACCAGTGGCGAGTTGACTTTAATAATAAGAAAAAAAAATCGTGGCGGTTTGAATATTAAATTAGAAGGCGAGTTGCTTAAGTTCTTGGCGGTTTGCTTATCAAAAGGAAGCAGGCGGTTTGATTATTTTATTAAGTGGCGCGAGTTACTTATTGGCAGCGGTTTGCTAAATTAATGTGGCGGCGAGTTAACTAATCAGACGGCGAGTTACTAAGTCACGGCGGTTTGGTGAATTTCATCTTAGGCAGCGAGTTGCAAGAAATAGTTGATTAAAAAAAAAGTATCCAGACGACACCCGTTTTTAGCGACACTTTTTTACGAAAAAGTTGTAAATTAATCATTTTATATAGCCTTTCTAACTTATTTTTACATCAAATTCAAATTTTGGTAATAGGGTAAAAAAAAATTCGGTCGACACCTTTTTAGCGACACTTTTTGGCGGGAAAAATTAAGTAAAATATAATTTTTTCTATAGCCTTTTTAGCTTATTTTTACACCAAATTTAGATTTTGGTAATAAGGTAAAAAAAATTTCTTCATAATCCAACTGCGCCGAATTCCAAACAAATCACAAACATAAGCCAAAACCAAAACCATCAACAAGGACTTAAACTGCATTAATCATACAAGAAACAAACCTCAACATCTGATACCACTTGTAAGATTCAATCACCCTACAACCTGGTTACTAGTGCGGAATAAATCCGATCTTGAAGATGAACACAACCTAGCAGATTATGTATGACAGAAAAAAAAAGATACACAAAAATATAACCCTCAATATTAAATGTTTATTGAGTAAGAAAAGAATACAGTACAAACCCCTCCCCCCTCACTTCCTTTTATAGAGATGAGAGGGAGAGAACAAATAGGTTGAAAAAATAAAATACAAACCCTCCCCCCACCTCTTTTTATAGAGATGAGGGGGGATGGGCTTGGGGGTCTTAAGAAACCCAATAACCTTAATATGGCTATAATTAGAGCTAAATTTACACTAAACCCCCTAACCTATTGACTAAAGTGAATACTATGTCTAACAATTTCCACCTTAGTATCACTATTAGTCAATACCGATACGTAGCACCTTCGACCTGTGCTGGAACCTCGGACCGTGAACTGCCTTTTACCAAGGCACCAGTAGCAATTCCTGCTACTAAACTTAGCTCATATCCTGACTCTGTCAAAAGTCCTTTTAGCCATATTTCCTTCTTCCAAGCCCCAATAAGTGTCATATACGCCGCTTCAGTTGTTCATAAAACCATCATGTACAACATCATAGCTTCTCAGCTTCATGCACATCCTTGTATCATAAACCCATACCTTATGATTGATCTACCCATGGCGTAGTCAAAATCCATAAAAACCTGTACATCTATCTGTAATCCACGATCAAACTTATCCAAGATACCCACATCTGCAGATGCTATGTCAAGTCTCGTGCAGACCATCTGATACTCTTGGCTTCCAACTGCATATATACATGACCACTTTCCATTCTTTTCCACATCACAATCCCCTGATAGACTACCCTCCAACGACAGTATGGAGTGCCCCTTCAACAAAGTCTGTCCTAATTTTTCATTGTGAATCCTGGACTGTGACACCCTTAGAGTATTACCACTCTAATCCCTGATGATATCCAAACCAAGTATATTTCCCTTTGCTTTAACCAGCAAACCCTTGGTAATCCAAATCTCAGCCTTGCATCCGTAAGAAAAAACCATAACATCTATATAGTGAAATAAATGTATGAACATACCTGGTGTAGACTCCAAGTAATAGCCATTGCTGTTGAGCACATACACATCTGATCGAGCATCCATATCATCTTTCAATCTAGCCTTCCACTTGGAAATCACCTCAGAAGCAACTGTATTATTGAAAGTCAATGACTCATGTGAATATATCTTCTCCACTGCAGCAACTGCAAAAGCAGCCTCATTACTGTCTTCTCTATACTGAATAGTTCTCATACTAAGTGTTGCTCCGTATCACGTGCTGGATGATAGTATATCAAATCCTGAGTTTGTACTTCCTGTGAACCAACTACATGATCGACATTCCCATGAGGTTCCACCTCAAATGTATGACCGTCCTGTGGTTTCACCTCAAACTCATCTCCTTGCAACACCTGCATTGAACCCGTACCTACACCAGAACCAATAAAAGTTTTCTTGTATTCTCCACTTTCATTGAAACCCATATTCTTATAGAGCACTACCTTTGAAGTAACGTCATCTAACCTCTAAAGCTTTATTACCCACTATACCTTTACGGTATCCCAGGAATATGCACTTGACCTTAACCGGTTCAAGCATCCCTTGCTTAATAGCAAGCCAACAAAAAAAACCCTAACATATCTACAGGTGTCTTAAATCCAATCGCTAATGATGCTGACCTATTCACTAGATATGTAGACATGGTTGTATCCTCTGCCCAAAGAACCTCAGACAGACCAGACTGAATCAGAAAACAACGTACCTTAGCAAAAGAGTGTCATGTTTGTCTTATTAACCAACCCATTCTGCTGCTATAACCCTGTAGCACCCAAATGTTTGGCGACCTCACTCTTCATACATTGTTGTATAGACCTCTGATTACAAGAATCAAGAACATTACCCGTCTTGATCTTCCACCCAGTCTGATATTCCTTTTACTGCTCATTTACCAAGCAGTCCGTGTTTGTCTTCTCTTCAGGTTGCTTGTCCTCCAACCATCTTTGAGTCACTGCAGTATCATCGTTACTAACCTAAAAAACCTCAGCTTCACGATCCCCTTGAGCTCCCTACAATTCCACCTCAAACCAAACACGTTTTTCATCATGTACTTCATGGACTCCTGTTCAACACCAGGACCAAGTTGTTTGAACCCAACTTGTTTTGAACCTCCATGCTTTTGTACAATATTCTCATCGATCTTTTCGATGTTTAACCTAGTATTCATACTAGCCATTTTTTAACCCTTTGCTAACCGTTTAACCTTTTGTAAATTTACCTACACAAAACACGATCTAGCAAAGTAACCCGTTTGTAAAAACCCTTACTTTATCGATATAACCCTAAGAATAAACCTTCTTAGAAGTCGATCAAAGCAAGAAACCCTTCAAAAAACAAAACCCTTTCTTACTCAAATATCGATCGAACCATGGGCATAAAACCGTACAACAAATCGACAACCCTTGAATCAAGAAAGTAACCTACGCTTTTTGAAGTAACCCTTGTCGTACTTTTATTTTTGCAAAAAAATTTCTTGTAACCTAAGAAACCTTGCAACCTAGACAAGTCTCGGACTTATTCTCCGACCCTTTGTTTATTCTGATAACCTTGTGATATAAACCTCACAACACCGAATCAAACAAAGTACCTTGTGCGAAAACTCCCTTAAGTCTTCTACACCTTGCCACGGACCCAGACAATCAAAGAACTCAAGAACCTATACATGTCGATACACTGCTATTCATTGACGTCAATAAACCTCAACACCAAGAACTTTTGTTGTCCAGAACCTGGTAGCCTAAACAGAATAGAACCCTCATGTTCCTTCCAGAAAAACCAAACAACAAAGACCTCTTCTTGATCGATCCTAGTTAACCAGAGAACCCGTGAACCTAAGCTCTGATACCACTTGTAGGATTAGATCACCCTATAACCTGGTTACTAGTGCGGAATAAATCTAATCTTGAAGACGAACACACCTCAGCAGATTATGTATGACAAAAAAGAAAAAGATGCACAAGAATATAACCCTTAATATTATGTTTATTGAGTAAGAAAAAGAATAAAGTATAACCCCCCCCCCCCCACCTCTTTATTGTAGAGATGAGGGGGAGAGAACAAACAGGTTGGAAGAATTAATGTGAAACCATTCCCCCTCACCTCCTTTTATAGAGATGAGGGGGAGGATGGGCTTGGGCCGTAGAGAAACCCAATAACCTTAATATGGCTATAATTAGAGCTAAATTTACACTAAACCCCTAACCTATTGACTAAAGTGAATACTATATCTAACACGTGCAAACACCACTAGTGCTCTTGCGATCTATGTAATCTCCCGCATGATCCGAATCCGCATACACTATTGTTTCTATGCCAGATCCATTAGAATACCATAATCCTAAATGCGTAGTGCCTTTAATGTATCGGAAGATACGTTTAACAGCTTCTAGGTGGAGGTTTTGGGATCCTCTTGAAAGCTGGCAAAAAGGCAAACACTAAACATGATATCGGGTCTACTTGCCGTTAAGTATAATAAAATACATATCATGCCTCTATATTTGGTATTATCTACGGACTCACCTTCTTCGTCTCTCGTGAGTTTGGTTTCCTTAGACATAGGGATTTTTATTGGCTTAGAGTCTTCTAGTCCAAATTTCTTAAGCATTTCCTTAATATATTTTGATTGATTAAAAAATATTCCATCATCTAATTGTTTTATTTGTAATCCTAAGAAAAAATTTAGTTCCCCTTATCATACTCATTTCAAACTCATCATGCATGATCTTGGCAAAGTCATACATTTCTTGACAAGTTGATCCGAATATAATGTCATCAACATATATTTAGACAATAATGAGGTTGGAGTCTTTCTTTTTAGTGAAGAGTGTGTAGTCAATTGAAGAGGATGAGGTGTCTTTGGTGGATGGAGTTTTAAAGGGTGCATTGGGAGCACTAAGAGAAGATTCATGAAGCTTGGGTGATGGGGTTATAGTGTCTTCATTTGTCAAGTCAATGAAGAGTTGTTTTGTTAGTATGATGGTGAATTTTGGTTTCTTTGATGGTTTGAAAATGGAAGCTTTTGGTGAATCCATAGAGGTTGATAATGGTTAGTGTATGATGAGGAAGAAGATGTGTTGGTGATGATCATTTGGAAAGGAGTTTGTTTCATCCATAGTGGTTTATGACTTTTCCGATGCAAAACTAATCGTACTTCTATGTTAATTATTATGCACTAACTAATTTTTCTTCGTCTACGTGAGTTCGTGGCCATAGAAGATTTCCATTTTATAGTGGTTCATAGATAATCCATGTGAAAGAATGATTCCTAATGAACAAATTCTTTTAAAAACTAGAAAACCAACAAATGGCATTTCTAGTGACTACAATATTTCCTATCTATAACTAATACTAATTATATCATATACCAATCTATAATTTACATAATTAGAGAGTGATACGTACCTTAGCCTTCAAGAGAAATTACTTTAAAATCTTTAAGGTAACAAGCTTTAAGGATGAGGATTTATGGAAATCCTATATGAGTTCTTCAATTTGTTTGACGAAAGGTAAATGATACTTGTAGATGATTAACCTCGAAAGATATAATGATTTAGCCATTTAGTCCCCATCATTTCATGGGCCCGACGTTATTGTTTCCGAACATGTTTTGCATTTTATTTGAACATATGCACGGTGAACATCTTCCAAATTGACTAACGCTTGGTTGGTGTGGAAGATTCCACATTATGTGATTAGTGTTAGAGTAATTTGGTCTACATTGGTCTCTCCTAGGTTGAGGTGTTTTGGAACGAGAATGAGAGTTTTCTTTTCTTTTCGGAGGAGGTATTTTAGACCTCATTGTGGGTTTAGTAAATCCGACTCCGAGTTTTAAGGAAGGTTTGTAAAAACGTTTTACCTCATCATTACTTGCAATAGGAATTTTAGTATTGTTTATAAGTATAAATTTGGGTGATTCTATCAATTTTTCTTTTGACTCGACTTCTTGAGCTCTTACAAAGTTTACTTGTTTGGTTTCGCTAGGTGACCCTTTGGTAAAATTAAATCCTGAACTGAATTTATCTCCAGAAGATTTTTGATAACTTATTATTTTCTTAAGTGAGTGACTACTATCATTAAATTAATTTAGCCTAGATATCTCTTTTCTAAGCTTCTCATTTTCAAACGTAAGGTCTTGACACAATT
>BQNB010059811.1:0-37171 GCA_026074375.1 Tanacetum coccineum | reverse complement strand
GGCCATGTTTCTCGAAGAGATATAGCAACATCTCGTCCTCTTCAGGACTCCATGGTCCTTTGATATAATAGAAAGTAGAAGATATAATTGATGATATAATAAAATGAAGAGGTATGGGGTATAATAATGAACAGTTATAAACATACATAATTAAATACATGGCTAGGCCAGCACTAAGAGTGCTTAGCCACTCATAGAAACAATAAGACAAGAAGTAAATGAAGAAATCTTGGATTGATAATTCATAATTCTTACAAACTGAGTTCTTGAATGATTAATGCTAAAATGAAGTACAGGGATCCTCCCTTGGACTTCTGATGGAATGCTTTATCTTCTAGAGGTCTTGTTCGCCTCTTGGTATTATGGAGTGAATAGGTGAAGTTAGTTATGACAAATGAGCCGAGTTATGACTCTATTTATGAGTATCGATGATGTTACAGCATAACATTTATGAACACATTACGCCGTAACAATGCTGATGTGGTTTCCCATTCTCCAATGTTACGGCGTAACTGTATCGCCATGGTTACGCCATAATGCTGACTCGGATACTTCATCTTCCTTTATATTATACGTTATAGCGTAAAGGTGGTGGTGAAGTTACGCCGTAACAACTGATGCTTAGTCATTTCTTCATTAATCTTGATTACGGCGTAACTCCTTCGGGGAGGTTACGCCGTAAAAGCCTTGAATGCCATCACTTCTTGAATTCCACGTCCAAATCCCGCGTCTTTTGCTCAAATCCTTGCTTTGCTCCTAAGAACTAAATATAGGCAATTAAGTAGTATTTTTAGATATTTATAACATATTTACAAGCATTTTCGTAGGGAACTTGATACTAAAAAGTATTAACTATTTAATGTTATCAAATATCCCTCCATTTGACTTCTACTTGCCCTCAAGTAGAACCGTTTAGAAATAACTTATAAAAATATTTCCCTAATCTAACTTAGAGAAATAAATTTATAATTTACTTATGCTAGAAACATCAAAGCTAAACACCTCAAGAAAATAGGGATAAAAAATCAGTCAACTCTCAATCTAGTCTAAGTGTTTATTTTTCTGAGTGATCACTCAATTGCACTATCGTAGCATGTATTCTATCATAGGCTAGGAAAGTACACAAGAACCCACTAGCTAGAATTAAGGTCTAAACAGTGTTAAAGGAAACAAGGGTGAGACACAGGTTTAAACAGGGTAAATCATCCTGCAATATTTTTATCAAAAGCGTTACACCAACGAGGGCGACAAAATCCCATATACACATCCATAACGATGGAATAGACATACATGATTACATTTAAATCCCTCATTCGAGCAAAACCAAGGGATAGAATGCATAATGATATAGGGTAGTATAAGACATGGGATACACATTCATTGGTGTTAAATAAAATACATAATACAAATAGTCTTAAATAAAACACATTCATAACTAACTACCGTCCATCCATAAGCCCAAGTATTTAAGTCTAAAAATCTGATCCATATTAATGGGCTACTAGACCTATTTTTCACAATCATATAGGTAGCTTATAGTTGCACCATCTTTATATCCTTTTTAGCACATAGATGGCTTATAGTTGCACCATCTTTACATCATTTTTATAATTTGTTGGTTTTATAACGTAACCAACATGAACTCACATATATATACATATGCTACAGGGGTTTATATCTTTAATTATTTCCCCTGCAACATGTGATACATAACACACATCCCCCCACTTGAGATGAACAATATCAAAAGTGACGAACAAGGGGGGGGGGGTCTTTATACATCTTTAATGACAGGTCTTCTACGATCGCGTAAAATTTCCGATCCTATTTCCCTGAACTAATGGACTTATGTAGCCAGGTACTTCAAAACAAAGGAAATTTTAGACTAAAAGGTTGGCTAAGGCGAAAGGGTGTAACGATACATAAAGGGTTTTAAACATGGATTGGCCGAACAAGGTGATCTAGGGGTATCTTGGTGGGGGGGTTCTTATAAAAAAAATACCCCTTTAGTGACCGGTTCCCCTTTTTTTCTAATCACGAATCGCGTAAAAATTTTCGAATCCCCGTATTATTTCCCCTGACCTAAATGGGACCACCCCCCCCTAATGTACCAGGTAAAACTTCAAAAAACAAAGGAAAAATTTTAAAGAACTCAAAAAAGGGTTGGTCTTTAAGGCCGAAAGTGGTTAAAACAACGGGGGCCCCAAGAACAAATTCAATAATGCCCCGCCGAAAAAGAATAAACGGTTTTCGCTTTTTTTAACAAACACCGCCCATGGCTACAAACAGAAATTTAGGATGCTCCACAAAATTGGAAAAAAACCTCTAACAAACTATTAGGCCCTGTCAGAACAAAAAAACAACAAAAAAAAGTTTAAAAATACCAAATGTTTTGGGGAACAAACAAAGCATTTAGCTTTGACCACGTTTTTTTTTTTTAAACTAAAAGGGACCTGATGAAAGTTAAGTATAAAAAATGTGCACCCATTCTTGAAGGCCCAAACGCATGTTGCGCAATAACCAAAAACATTAATACTTTTAAATGCCACCTAAGGATGCTCGTTAGGTACTAAAGCAGGTGCAAAAAATCAAGGCACCGACACCCCCCCAAACCAAAAGCTTGATGGAAACCCGCCCCCTGGGCTGCCAAAACACAAATGTTAAGTGAATGCCCACCCCAGAAAAACAAGCCCGATTACAACCCATTTAAAAAGAAATTCAAACCAACGCATTTTCTATAAAAGTTGCCAAAACAATAACAACAACATGAAATCATAATGTAATTGGAATTCAAAAGCTTTTTTTGCAAAAAAATAATATATGTAATGGAATCAAAGCTACAAAAATAAATTTGTGATGCCCCGCCAAGATACCACTTACAATTTGTGATGCCCCAATAATATACCACTCACAAACCAACAAAGAAATAGCAAACTGCCATGGATACAAACACAAATTTATGATGCACTGCCAAGATACGGTTCGCTTTTATGAACCGACATGGCTGCAGAAATTTGCGATAGCCCACAAATACAAAACATCGCTGTAGAAAAAAAAAACCAAAAAACATAATGTAAATCCTGCATTCCAAACCATAAATCCACAAAACCCTAAAATCAACCCACAACTTCACAAATCCAAACCATGCCCTAAATTAAACACCCATTAGAACAATCACAAAACACTAAATTAAAACGGCGTCCCCAAAATCATTCCCAAACCATAAATCCACAAAACCATAAAATCATCCCACAACTTTACAAATTCAAATCATGCCCTAAATTAAACACCCATTAGAACAATCACAAAACCCTAAATTATAATGGCGTCCCCAAAAACGTCCCCAAACCATAAATCCACAAAATCCTAAAATCATCCCATAACTTCACAAACCAAACCATGCCCTAAAATAAACACCCAATAAAAATTATAGCATGCAAAAACTAAAAGCAGGAGCAAGATTAAAAAAGTAAATACCAACTATTAGAAGAGCGATTGGTCTAGTAGTAAATATCACCAGAAGAGAGTAGGAAGTGTTATAGTAAACATCGCCGGAGAAGATAGAAATGAGAGAGGGAGGGAGGGAGGGATGGAGGGAGGGAGGGAGAGAGAGAGAGAGAGAGAAGATTTTGATTGGAGAGCGAGAGGGACGGTTTTGAGGAGAAGTTAGATGAGAGAGAGAGGAGAGAGGGAGAAGAGGGGAGAAGAGAGAGAGTGAGAGAGAGAGATGAAGATCGATGAGAGAGAGAGATGAGAGAATTAGGGTATTGATGAGAATTTGAGATCGAGAGAGAGAGAGAGAGAGAGAGAGAGAGAGGGAGGGAGAGAGAGGGAGTGAGAGAGAGAGAGGGAGGGGAGAGAGAGAGAGAGAGAGAGGGGGAGAGAGAGGGGGAGAGGAGAGGGAGAGAGAGAGAGAGAGAGAGAGAGAGAGAGAGAGAGAGAGAGAGAGAGAGAGAGAGAGAGAGAGAGAGAGAGAGAGAGAGAGAGAGAGAGAGGGACTCATCTTAGGAGAGAGAGGGGTGGCGAGAGGAGGTGAGGAGAGAGAGGAGAGAGAGAGAGAGAGAGAGAGAGAGAGAGAGAGAGAGAGAGAGAGAGAGAGAGAGAGGGAGTGTGAGAGAGGGAGAGAGAGTGGATAGGCGATGTATTTTGAGAGCAGAGAGAGAAGAAGGGATTAGGGATGGAGAGAGGGAGAGAGAGAGAGAGAGAGAGAGAGAGAGAGAGAGAGAGAGAGAGAGAGAGAGAGAGAGAGAGAGAGAGAGAGAGAGAGAGAGAGAGAGAGAGAGAGAGAGAGAGAGAGAGACAGAGAGAACATCGCCGGAGAGATAAAAGATATAGTAAGTATCGTCGAGAGTGGGAGAGGGACTAAAAACGTCGCACAGAAAGATTGAAGAACAGTTTCAAGGTTGAAGGAACACAACATGAAAGGAAAATTATTTTCTCTAATGGTATTGGAGAAGCAATGGTGGAGACAAGTGAGAAGAAAATAGTACTTCCCTGTGTGTTGTACACACCAGAAATAACACTAAATGTGCTAAGCCTCGATCAGTTAATGGCACAAGGATTTGTGTTCACATATGGGCACAACAAGTGTCGGATCTCCTATATGTTTGAAGAAGACAAGGAAGGGTGTGATGGTGAAACTGATTGTTGCAACATTCCAAACGAGGAATCGCGTTGTGAGGGTTGTTTGACAACAGTAAGTATGATTGGCGAAAACATCAAACATGTGGGATCTTGAAGAATACTTTGATGTCAATAGCATGCTAAAGACGCATGCCACTAATCAAGGGTCTAGAAGAACTCAAATGGGACAGAAATATAGTGCAAGATTACTTGGATGAAGATTATATAAGCGTAAATGGAACCTTGTACGCTATTAAAGTAAACTCATTCAAAAGGTTCATATCGTTTCTTGATCTGATTAAAAACGATAGCATTGTGTTTAAGAATTGGGAAGTACTTAGAAAGAGGTTTGAAAATATGATTAAGTGGTTTTACTTAATATATCTAAAACAAGATGTGTTAGAACCGACTTACATCGGTGCAATAGGATTGTAATATCGATCTATTGTGGTCGTTTACAAGATGGTCGATAGCATGTGTGGTCTCTAAGTGTTCTTTTTCAGGATAGATGGAAGAAGTCTGTAATACATGATAACCGAAGACATGAAGAGATTTGAAGGTCTTTGGTATAATCCAACCATTGACATGGTCAAGTTTTGCTATGATACAACTTTAAGTCCCTGGTTCAAAGAAGAACCTGTGAAGTGTGAGAAAACCAAGAAGGTTGAAGGTGGCTGTGATCATGCCAAGGAAGAAAACCCACAAGAACACGATGGGTCGAGTAAGAAAGGGTTAGGAGTTGTAAGAGAAAACACACGTGAATATTTTAAGAATGTTCAAAGAAGTGAGACTCGCTTTGGTGTAATCTTGGAAGGCAACAATGATACGTACGGATGTTGATCAAATGGCTGATCAAGAGGATGGAGCAAACACATCAATCAGAGACAGATGACTTCGTGGTCATCACATAAGGAACCTTGCTGGAATAGATGTCTATAACATTAGGGGGGTGATTGTTGGACCTTAATGTTATAGAAGTAAATATTTAGGGTACTTTAGTATAAATATCTGCAAGTTTTGGTATAAAACTGAAACATAGTAAATGGGCTGGGTCGTTTAGTTTGTTAGGGTTATATCAGTTAGTTAAAAGGTTGTATCGTTTACTTTATGAATCGGTATAACTGTCAAAAGACACCGATTCATCGTGTATAAATAAGGTCAAGTGTCTGTAAACAATATCAATCAATATAATTACTTTCTATTAGTATAATATTCAGTTTCTACAGTTTTAATATCTTGTTATTCTGTTAAAACCTTGCTGTCCCAAACACCCCTGTCTCATACGAACTCAAATCAAACCATGGTGAATTACAAAAGGCTACTGGAAAAGAATTGGCTTCGGTACAAACCTGTTCAACAATTTCTTTCGGCTAGCTCGAAGGGAAGGAAAGAGCGCTATAAGAGAAAGACTTCCTCGAGAATCTTTTTTATCTTTACTCAAAGCAGAGGAAGCATTCGATGCATCATAAAAAAAAGTGCAGCCGCCAGAGACCCTTACCAGCGGGGGTCCCGAGATATTCTATGATCAAAGGCTTTGTGGTTGTCACAAACATACTTTATCCAGTAGAGAATTATATTCAGACATTAATAAGTACTACTACTTTTTACCTCTTCTGCCCTTTGGTCAACGACTAGATCTTCAGGCAACTTCTTCTATACCCTCCTGTTCTTTACTATAGATGTTGTCTTAAGTATACTAGACCTTGACAGTTAGGATATAGCCTTCGTTGATGCGTCAATTTGCTCTTTCATGCTGAAATTGAGAAGAGATTTTTACCTACCAAATCTGGTAGCATACGTGCATTTACCATTCGACTTATAATCATTCAAGTATTTATTGTTTAATATTGAAACTGAGAATTCGTGATACTACTAGGCCACCAATTGTTAACATTCGTTTTTTCCATCCTTGTTTTTGCCAAAATACAGGCTGCTCACAATATCTTCATGCAACCTCCGTCTGTCAGTGATATTAATCATGGACAAAGAAACTCTTATATTCACGATTTTAACTTAAGCCTTGCGGTAGGAGGCGTTAGTGGTCAAGCACCATCTATTAGTGATATGGCGAGGGATAATATGTCTTCGCAAGGTACGCATTCTTATAGTCGTGATCAATCAGCACCGAGTTGGAATGCTTTTAACAAAAGAGACTCGTCAACATTGATGACTGACACCGACGATGTGCAAGAATTCGTGGGTGACGAGCAAAAGTTCACCATTCGTGAGATATCTCCTGAGTGGGTTTATGCGACTGAGCCTACAAAGGTGAGTTCATTAAAGTTATATAAGAAATTCTTCTGTGAGTTATTTTTTGATCAGTTATGGTGGCTTGTTGGGTATTCGCGCATTCTTTGCTCCAGGTGCTCATAGTTGGGATATTTATGTGCAATCCATTTAATAATGAATGGAAATGTATGTTTGGCGACACTGAAGTTCCTGTTGAGATTATCCAGGAGGGAGTCATGAGTTGCCATCCTCCACTTCATACGCCTGGAAAAGTTACTATTTGTATTACCTCTGGCAATCGAGAGGCTTGTAGTGAGGTCAGGGAGTTTCGAGTATCGTGATAAACCACACATGCACGAAGGTATAATGCTTCTGAATTCTTTGTCGATGACTTCTTATCCCTTTCACCAGTTAGATACACCTGACCCGTTTTTGTTAAATCTTTTAGCTAAACCCATTCAGTCCGTTAGAGATAAAGATAGTGAAAATCAACCCATTTGTATATAAACGGGTCGAAATAGCCACCTGAAACAAATTGAGCTTGTCTTACCAGAAACCAATTGTTTCTAGTTTGTTTTTTTCGATATACCTGAAACAATGCATTCTCTGACAGCTATATTGTATAACCAGCATCCATATTGCCATCTCAAGAACTTGATGATTCAATATTTCCTACATATATCCCTACAAGAAATATGTATCAAAATGATGCGGACATATACTCAACTCTGTTTGACCAAGGACAGATCGGAATGTCACTCGCTTCAGAATCAAGTTTAACCATTGCACAAGAGCAAAAGTTTACAATTCGTGAGATATCTCCTGAGTGGGTTTATGTGACCGAGCCATCAAAGGTGAGTTCGTTAAAGTTATATCAGAAAATCCTCTGTGAGTTATTTTTGATCAGTTATCGTGGCTTGCTGCAGGTGCTCATAGTTGGGACGTTTACATGCGATCCATTGAATAATGAATGGATATGTATGTTTGGCGACACTGAAGTTCCTGTTGAGATTATTCAGGAGGGAGGCATCAGTTCCCATGCTCCACCTCATACGCCTGGAAAAGTTACTATTTGTATTACCTCTGGCAATCGAGAGGCATGTAGTGAGGTCAGGGAGTTCGAGTATCGTGATAAACCACACATGCACATGCATAATACTTCAACAGAGAATGAAATTAGTAGGAGATCTGAGGAATTGCGGTTACTTGTTAGATTTGTGCAAACGCTCTTATGTGATAAAATTGGCCAAAAGGGTAAAAGTAATGGACCTGGTTATGTGGAAAGCTCAATAGCTAGTGAAGATTCATGGAATCAGATCATCGAGGTGTTGGGTTAATCCCAATCTGCTGGAAAACAAAGTTAGTTATAAGTTAGTTACAAGTTAGTTATAAGGCAGTTATTCATGGAAAGACACACCTGTTGGTTCATTCGAACCATCACAACCTTTTCTTTGTGCCTGTTCATTATGTATAAATAGAAGACATGTAAACAATCATCTTTATGATGACAGATTAATAAAAACCACGTTTATTTCATGTTTTGGTATATCGTGACTAAGTTTAGATCATAGATCCGTACGTTAGGGGCCAACAATTGGTATCAGAGCTTGGTTTGGTTGTTAACCAAATCATCATATACCAGAAATAAATTGTCTTTCGTTCCACCTGGAAGAACTTTTAAAAGATAAGTTGGAAACGTGGCTTTCATCTAAATTTCAGGATAATAACACCCTTCCCGTCTTGTCCAAAGGAGAGCATGGGATCATTCACATGATTTCTGGGTTGGGATTTGTGTGGGCCTTGGCACCTATACTTAAATCTGGAGTCGGGATAAATTTCCGTGACGCTAATGGCTGGACTGCTCTTCATTGGGCTTCACGTTTTGGAAGGTAACATTCCTTTTTAAACATGTTATGGTCCACTAATCATCAAATTCTCTATAAGCATGATCTATACAGGTTTTACGTAGCCCACCTGACCTGCCTGTTTTTACACCTTAGTTTTTTGCGCGTGCATATTTGTTAGACCTTAAAACCTGAACTGATCTCTTTTACTAACAGGGAAAAAATGGTAACCGAAATCTTAGCTTCTGGTGCATACCCTGGAGCAGTGACGGATCCCAGTCAACAAAATCTAATCGGAAAAACCCGGGCATCTATAGCTGAAACATACGGACACAAGGGTCTTGCAGGTTATCTCTCAGATGTGGCACTAACTAGCCATCTTTCATCCCTCACATTGAAAGAAAGTGAACTCTCTAAATGTTCTGCTGACGTGGAAGCCGAAAGAACAGTAAATAGCATCTCGAACCAAAATCTTGTAGTTGAGGATCACCTATCTCTCAAGGACGCTATAGCTGCTGTGAGGAATGCAGCTCAAACTGCTTTGCGTATACAAGCTGCTTTCAGGGCACATTCTTTTTAAAGAGGAAACAGAAAGTAGCTGCTGAACGTGATGGTGCAGATGAGTATGGTATTCTTCCAAGTGAAATTGAAGCACTTTCAGCAGTATCGAAGTTGACTTTTGGAAATGCGCGTCATCATAATGCAGCCTTAGCTATCCAGAAGAAGTATCGAGGTTGGAAAGGTCGCAAGGACTACCTTACACTTCGCAAGAAAGTAGTGAAGATATAGGTTCTCCTTCCTTTCACTCCTTAAACACTCGTCACTTAACATTGATGTCCACTTAGAGTAGCAAATAATGGGTTCATGGTGTTATCGTTATCATTGACAGGCGCATGTAAGAGGTCACCAGGCAAGGAAAAACTATGAAGCCATCTGTTGGGCTGTTGGTATAGTGGAGAAAATCATATTGAGGTGGCACAGGAAACGAGTTAGTTTACGAGGATTCCATTTGGATTCCATTGATGAAAGTGCAGATGAAGACATCGCAAAGGTATTTCGAAAGCAAAGAGTAGACGTTGCTCTGGCTGAAGCCGTTTCAAGGGTGCTCTCTATGGTTAGTAACTTTTATTTGATTCACAACAATCTATGTTTCTCATATGTGGTAAAATGGGTGGATTGTATAAACGGGTTAACGTCAATAGACTAATTTTCGTACGGGTCATTTCAAAAATCTGTCCCATACGCGACTTGAACCCAGAACCACTTTGAAGTCTACTTGGCTGCTACATTACTTAAATTTGAATATTTTGGAACTTTTGCAGGCCGAGCAAGGAGGTTGGGAAAACAAAGTAGGCACAACGTCTCAACTTGACACAGCAGCTGGTTTGGAGACTGAAGAGTTGTTGGACTTTGTATAACGTTAATTAGTTAATTGATGCTAGAGTTTCCATAAACTAAAGATGGCATGTTGGTTGCGTTTGTATATATATGATTATAACACATGGAGTGTGATCGGGTTTGGTTGTAAGTAACATAGCGTAAATGGGTTTCATATGTTTGCTATGCGGCAGCTCACTTACCAGACTTTGGGGAATCATAGGACCGTGTAAGATCTTGTGCTTCTTCTTCTCTGTTTCTTATTCACTCTCTTTTTTTCAAAGGATCGAGACGTGATCGACCATTCGATATTACACTTCTTAAACTTAGTTTGTATTTAAAGATACAAGTCTGTATATGTCCAAGCTATGTGCTTCAGTCATGTTTTCGCGCTTCACATAAGCATACAACCTTATTTCTTGAAGAGCATAAGTTACCGAGAAATAATTCATAAACCAACGGTAGTGTTTCGAAGAAGATTTACACGGGTGAATCTTCAAAAACATTTTCGAAGGTCTCTCAGTTTACAACCTATTTTTTTGCAAAAAGATGGAAGTTTTAATCTCAAGTTTTTGAAACATCTACTCCTCAAAAGTTTTTAACTCAAGTGGCTCGAGTAAGAAAAAGGAGGCTTTTGTTACCCTAAACTTTCGCTTTAAACCACTAAAGCAAGTGTGAAGACCAAAACAAAGTCATTCAAAACCATTCAAATATTCAAAATCAGAATACAATAATGACTTTGCTTTGAAAATTCCAAACAGTGGAAGATCTCCATTCATTTCAAAAATGAATTCTTAAAATGAAACATCGGGTTTCAAAAAAACAGATGGAAATCTTCTCCGTCAAGATTTGTATTTGTAATTTAGGTAGTTTTAATTTTTGAAACATTACTTAAAAATAGGAGTTACAAAGTGATGGAAGACAAATGGGCAACAAGCTGCGCCGCTAACCCTTTTTGGATTGCAAAATCAATACGTTTAAAAACTACATCAATGGATCTAGGTGTCATAACATTGCTATGCATAACCCGTTGAACTCGGCTAAGTAGCTCCACCGCCTTAGGTGCAAAGAAACCAAAGGTATTAAATGCAAACGGAATAAAGGCGTGTTAATTTTCAATGCATGCTTTCTCGTGTTTTGTCACTTTGCACGAGGCGGCTTTCAAAGCAACCTGACCCACTGTAAAACCCCGACTACTTAACCATACGAGAGGAGAAACACCGTCAAATCCACGCATGTTTCCCTCCAATCCATCCAAAAACCAAAACATCAGCCGGTCTGAGTGTGGATCTTCCATCCGACGGGTCAGTAAAAAAGTTCACACGTGCTTCCTTCATGGCGGAGATCCTGGCACGCATACATATGTCAAAAAGGATGTCAGTAACCATATCGTGTTATACTTGAATCTTGGGAGCTCTTTACAATGAACCGCATGTTCCCCAAAGGAATCCAAATATGCTTGCGACAAACAGGCATATCGCATCCACCAGAAATAATGGAATCATGATGCGATTCTTAAGGATAGTATGATATTCCACCGATGACATATGTTGACTAAGCCCGTCAAAGTGGGCTTCCAAATTCTTGACCATTTCACTAAAAAGGACACTCACCAGTGTTTGTTGGGCTTTAGAAGGGACGATGTCCTTATTAGTGAAACCGCTAAAATTAAAGCTTGGAATCGTATCACGAAGACAAGCCAAAGCACAAACATAATCATCATCCATACCACATATGCCACTGTCATGTAAGACGTGGTCTTGTAGCACCCAAGATTGGGCCCTCGAGGCCACAAAAGCATAAGAGGAAACCACTTTTGCCGAGTACAAACCCAAACCACCAAATCGAATGGGTAAAGAAGCAAGTCACCACTGTAAGTTTCAAAGAATGGTCCACCACAAACCATTATATTCTTGATTGACCCACACAAGTCCGCCTCCTCCATGTGTACAGGTTGACAAGTCCTTAAACCGAAAAAGAGTTTGGCAATACCCATACATGATCGAAGCAAAAGGAGCTCATTTTGCGGGTCATGTAACCGTGGAAGAAGGGTCATCAAATCAACAACATTCGTGGCTCTCCTCATAGCTAACCTACTAATAAAATTTGCGTCTCTACTAACATCTCCCCCAACAAGTTTCACACCAGATGACGGCCTCCGAATATCGATATGAAATAAACCCTCACGAAGCTTCATACCATTACACGAGGGCTAAAATATCTCTGTTTTCTTGATATTAAGTTTAAGACCCAAACCTAGACCACTCACCTTTATAATGTCAAACACCTTGGCAACCTCTTCTGAATCTTCAATAACGGTCTCATCATCAAGATACCAAGCATGAAGAAGTAGCTTGCAACTGTCTTTGATCTTATGTACTAGCAGGTGCAATACAAAAGCAAAAAGAATAGGTCCCAATGGGTCACCTTGCTGCACTCCAGTGGCAGACCAGATATGTGTGTCTCCTACATACAATCTCGTTGCATGCCCATATAAAAATCCACCGACAAAGAAATATATGGATACCTCACCCTAACCTCGTGGAGTGATGCCGATCTATACACAAGATTAAATGCATTCAAGAAATCCACAGTAAGCATTGCAAGAGACCTGTCATTGTGATATCCACTCAACATAATATTCACGCTATGTAATACAGCCTCAGTACCACCAGACACTCTGACACCAAATTAAAAATCACTAAGGTACTTTGACATTTCTTTACCCACACCTTTCATGGAAACCTTGGAAACCAAACATCTCCATATAGTGCCTACTGCAATGGGTCGAATCCTGTTATCAGGTTTAAGGAGAGGCGTAAGAGGAGCAGATGCAATAAACTTTGCAAAAATAGGCGGACACCTCCCTGTTAACCACAAATTAACGACTGAGGCGATGACCTTTAAGAGATCTATGGCAGTAGCAGACCCCTCTCCACATAATGCATCTAAGATATGTTGTGCCCTCAAACCATCTCTCTCGCATGAAGTATCTGTAGGAAACAATTTAATGCAACCAAAGACACTATCAATCTCTGCTACAAGGGAAGGCTTAGAAAATGTGATGCTAGGTTGGACGAGGGTGGCTTGTAAGGATGCTTAGCCTCTAAGGCGTTAATAGTATTATCACAGTATGGAGCTACACCGGAGGAGGATATCACTTTGACTGCTTTCGTAAAGTGCCCATCCGCAACCTTGCGAAGACACTGCTTGATGTTGGTGTTGCCCTTTACTCTATCCTCCTGGACAAATGACCCAAGCATGAAACCATCTAATATACTTTTAAGTAACGATGTAATACTATGATCTTTCCCCCTGTAGCCAATGACTTAACGATAGAACTTTGTTGCAATGATTTTCTATTCTCGGACCTACGTTCTTGTCTATTCTGGGGCCTACACACCTACATTGTGCATCGTGGAAAAAGCAACAACCTGACCCATGCATCAACAAAATCGGGTTGGGCAACCACCTTGCAAAGAACTGTCTTCAACGCTTGAGAAAAAGCGAGACGACAACCATGAGGGATGCATTTCACAGTTGTGAATGTTAACAATTTGGTGTTTGGTGTATTGACCGTTTGCGTTTATGAAGTTTGAGCTCCATTTTCATTTTTATTGTTGATTGATTTTTTTTAGCTTAAGTTTGAATCTGTATGTGGTTATGCGGTGGAAATTTGTTTATGGTGTACACACAAGTTGATGATGAAAAACATTGATGAACAAATTATGTTGTTGAAGAACATTGATGAACAACATGAACAATATGCTTTTTTGATGTTGCTGTGTTCATCAGTTTTCTAAAAAACACAATGTTCATCGGTTCATCGGTTATTTTTTATAATGTTGATCACTTCAAGTTAGTATTGTTCATTAGTTTTCTAAAAAAACACAATGTTCATTAGTTATTTATGATAAGGTTCATCAGTATTCGAAAAAAAATCACATTGTTCATCAATTGTCTAAAAAAATAAAATAAAGAGTAATGCTATTTAGACCTCAAATGCATGACTACAAACATGCCTAATGCATAAATAACTTGTACATGTGTATTATGTACATTCTCTTTCCAAATTCCCACTAATTATGTTTTTAAATCAACCAATTAAATTATTAAGTGCATTATTAGGCACAACAATCATTTTCCAAAATAAATATTCATCAGCTAGATAGAAAATGTTCATGAGTTAGGACTTTAGGAATGAAAATAGAAAAAAAGAGAGCTGGAAATAGTAAAAGATGGGACACTTGTCACACACTTTTTACACTTTTTAAAAGATTACTTCTCAATTACCCACAACCGTTAAGGGGGTGTTTGAGATTGTTTATTCATATAGATTATGCGTTTGAAAAATGAGTAATCACATAATTAGTTCTTAAAAAACGTGGCTATAAAATATGGTGTTTGGATTTGATTATGCTGTTTGATATCGCAATAATAAAATATTCAGTTTTTTTAAGTGTTTAGCAAATCAGATTATATACAGTGTAACATATAAAATGACCAAATTGGATAATTTTAATATTTGTTTTGTTTGAATTCAACCTATAAAACTTTTATTTCATAACTTGTGATGTCGTAAAAAAACCAATTAACATAAAGAAAATTCACTTCCATGATAACATAGTAAATATTGATGCGTTAAAAACTTAACATTTTACTCCGTTGGTATTGGGCTTATTTGAAAATTAATTATTGTGAGTTGGGCCTTAAAATCAATTTATTTGTAATTTTACCACATAAAAAGCATGTTTAATATTCCTTGTGCATGGTCCTCCAAACAAGTTCACTTGGTACAAGAACAAGGCACTCCATTCCCGAATAGTAGCCTATCCGGACCAAACAAGACCCGGCCTAACTTTTGTATCAACATATCATATGAATAAGTAACCTTTTGTAGGGATATGTATTTTCTTTAAAATAACTCTTAAACGATGTCGAAATTAATGTTGATGTGAATGAGGTATAGTCTCTGGTAAACAAAATAGGAACGATATCAAGAGAAAGTCAACGTGAGATTTTTCCCACAATGTTTCCCACATCGTTGGGTGAATAAACATTTGAGGTTTACTTATAAGTAAAACAATGGAACCTCAATATTAGGGCTGTAAATGAATTGAGTGAACACTTCATGAACCGTCTCGTAAAAAGTCCGTTTATGTTCGATCATTTATTAAATAAACGACATGAACAACATTTTACGTTCGTGTAGATAAAAATGAACGCACATGATACAAAAAGTTCCGTTCATTCCATTTATGTTCGTGAACGTTCCCGATTATTGCGTTCGTAATGTTCATCTAATCGTTTTCCCCCCTCCCCCGTTGCCATATATCGTATCATTTTATAACATACTTTTTAAATTTCTTTACTGAAAACAAAATAATACTTATAAAATGACCAAATTGGACAATTTTAATATTTGTTTTGTTAGAATTCAACCTATAAAACTTTTATTTCAAAACTTGTGACGTCATAAAAAAACCAATTAACATACAGAAAAATTCCTTCCCCAAGATAACAAAGAAAAGATTGATTGCGTTAAAACATACAGAACATTTTACTCAGTTGGTATTGGGCTTATTTGAAAATTAATTATTGTGAGTTGGGCCTTAAAATCAATTTATTTGTAATTTTACCACATAAAAAGCATGTTTAATATAGGATTTCCTCTTCGCTTTGTGTCGCCTCCAACCTGCAACAACAACATATCATTTCTTTTGTATTTTTGTTTTCTCGTTTTTTTGTTAAAAGGTTTTGCATTTTGAACCCAAAACAAAAACGTGACAGGGAGCTACAACTGAGTAGAAATTAAGATAAAGATTTAACTAATTAAATTCCCCCTTCATTTCATCTTCTTCACTCCGAACCCTAAAAACCCTAATTGTGAAAAAAATGTATGACACTCATTTTTTTGGGGTTCGACAACACCGTAGGCAGTAAAGCGAAAATGACTTATATCCATGAACTATTATAAGCTACCAAGAATAACAAAAGAGATAATCGAACAGATAGAGATAGCAATATAGATGGCTAAGTTTATGTTAATTTGGACTTGTTGATAGTTGACTGGTTGACTGTTGACGTTTGACTGTTTGACATGTTTGACTGATGACTGTTGACTTATTCCTCCTACCGGCCCCAAACCTAATGTGTGGGTTTTTGGGTCCATTATGTTTTTAGTTTGAATTGCTTACTTATTAAGCTATGTATATAGTATTAAATACATATCCAATCTTCATTATTGTTAATCATTAAATACAATCAATAATATATTGTCTTTTGCTATTTTACAATATAAAGGACTTTAGGTTCAAACCCATCCAAAATAGTTGTAACTCATCGGCTACCTTCGTCGATGATTTGGGAGGGATCCCCCGACCTAATTGTTGAGCTTTTTTTTTGCGTTTATAATTTTGTGTTTTAATAGTCTTTTTATCCAATTCAAATAAAAACCTTAGAAAACCAAAAACTATAGCCGTCATAACACTTCTCATACATGTTGATTTAGCCATCAACAAAAAAATTATGTCATCAACATTACTCTTTGTTTTAACAAACGGCCGGAGATGATTGTCGTTTTTTCGCAAATAGTTGGTCGTAAAATTGTTGTTTCCACCTTTCTACACTAAAGGGCAAGCAAAGCCCATGATGGTACAAAAAAATGTCACTACATTAATGATGAAGCCCAAACCGATAAACAACTATGCCGCAAAATACAGTTATGATTCCGTTCCAACAAAGAACAACGAAGATGACAGAAGAAGATAAGAAGACGCGGCTTTCAACATATGTTCTAGTTTGTCCGTTCAAAAGTTTGCCGCTCAAATTGCGAGGAGTATTAGATGGCTAAGTTATGTTAATTTGACTGTTGACTGTTGACCGTTGACCGTTGACTGTTGACTTATTCGGCCCAAACCTAATTGTGGGTTAGGGTCCATTATGTTTTAGGGTTTGGATTGCTTTACTCCCTTATTAAGCCCTATGTATTTTAGTAAATATACATAGCCAATCTTCATAACTGTAATCGACAAAAACACAATCAATAATATATTATCTTAAAAAGGGTATCGCCGACACAACTGCAACCCCGGATATATCGATTTTAGTAGTAAACTTGTAAAAAGAAGGATTCGAAGCGAACATTGTTGGCTTTGTAAAGAGTGTTCATAGAAACGGGAACCCAAAACAAATTTAGTTTAGATTGGCTTGGTTCAAATGCAAATATTAACGGTTCCACGATGGGTTAAGAGCCTGTATGAAAATCTGTAATATACTCACAAAAAACCTAGATTTATTTTTTTTTCTTTTCCAAATTGTTGATTATCGGGTATATAAGGGGTATAAGGGTAGAATATTGGAGTTACATCCATAATCCTAGTACCAAGATTGATTTGATTGGATTGTTGGTTTTCGTCCGGGAAAACTCAGAGGATGCACTTTGTGGTGCAAGAACAAATTCGAACAATGTGTCTCAAAGACCACAAGTGGCTATCCTCTCTAAGTTTTCCCGGACCAAGCCGCAAACCAATCTAATTATCTGTACCGGATTATCAAGTAACTCAAAATATTCTTCCTTATACCACCGTTAATTAAACTTAAAAAATCTAGGTTTTTTATAGTATATCCTATTTCAAACCGCTTTAACCCATCGTGTAACCCGTTAATATAAGCATTGAAGCAGCGTATCAAAACTGAAATTGGATTTGGGTTGCCTGTTTCTATGAAGACTCTTACGAAGCCAAAACGTCGTTTCGAATCCATCTTTTTTACAAGTTCAACTATAAAATCGCTATATATGGTTGGAGTGTGACCGCGAACCCCTTTTAAATAGTAATATAGTTCTATACAGTTGCTATGTGCTTCTATATCCATTCTATATTCAACCTGGTGCTTATAATAGTCATCTTGATCATAGTCAATTCGCTGCCTACGGTGTTGTCGACCCAGAGAACGGGTTTCATACATTTTTTTGAACAATAGGCTTTTTAGAGGATTCAAGATAAGAAGATGAAATGAAAGGGAGAAATTTAAATCTTTATCTTAACGGTTCTGGGTAATTGAGATGAAATGAAAGAGGGGACCACATAGGTAGTAAGGGTCCTTTGTTTTTTCCATAAAGATGGTCACGATTGGCAGAGAAAGAAGGATGGGAAAAATGTTGGTGAAGCCATGAACGTCTAAAGGTTCTTTCTGTTCACTTGTTTTGGTTGTAAAATTATGCCTTAGAGTAGATCGTTTAAATTACGTTGTGTAGTAAGCCCCGAGTAAAGTGAAACAAATATCTAAAAGAATCTATGCCCCCTCATGTCTCAGTATGTCCCTCGATATCCAGGTTTGCCTGTGGCAGGCACCATAGTCTTAACTGGGTATAAGACCTTCATTTTCAAGATGCTGGTTCATGTTGATAATTTGGCCGTTCTTATAACAATGGTTTTCAAAACGATTACATGTAATCCCGAGATCCTACATATTCGCAACTTGAAAAACAGAACATAAATAAATCTATCTCATTAGTTTGCGTGTTCCTCAACACAATTAGGTTCCTCTATGATTTCCAATAGACTTATGTAATTACCAATGTTGCAACCCTTTTTATGTAGGTTGGAAATGATAATCCACATTTTGGAGGCGTTGTTATTGGATGCTGAATCGGTAAGTATAACTACTCCCCTGATTTCTATACAATGTTTTTATCTATACAATGCCTTTATAGACTTATGTTTCTTGATTTTTTAGTTGCAGGGAAATGGAGCATATCGTCCTTGTTCATTACAGAGATACAACTATAGTAAGTCTTTTTGACGTTACTAAAAAGTTTAGATGAATGAGACTCCCCTGTTATATATGTTTCGAGCATCTATAAGATGTCCTTAGCATTAACATTTTGCAGGGAAAACATAGTGCTGGACCCATTTCAGCATTCACTTAGGGGTCTTCTAACATCATTCAGAGTTCCAACAACTACGCCACTCAGCTACCTTCGTCTGTTGGCACAAATGAATTTGATGAAACTTACAACAGCACACCTGCCAGTTCGCTCGAGTCTAATTGACAGAATTAAGGAAATCGATAGTTCGTCCGAACTCCAAATTGACGAGGCGTTGAAGAGGATTCAGAAGCAATTGAGTTCGGAACATGTGAAAGAAAATGGCACATTCTATAACAAGAATGAGTGTCCAGATGACTTAGGATTCACGTATAATGAGCAAAATTATAGTGGATTTATTACTTATAAGTAATATAAGTAATATATCCGTGCGATCCACAAAATAATGAATGGATATGTATGTTGGGTGTACAAACATCTTTTAGTTATTAAAGAAAAACGAAAAGTAAGGACTTTTGCATTTAAAAAAAAAGAATCTTTCCTTATTACGTATGCTGCTTCAAATTTTTTATTATTTTTAAATATATGTTTAATTAAAAAGCTTAAATACTTCCAAAATTAGCATTATTTTGGTGGAGAAATTTGATGAAAAAAAACACATAAAAATATATGTGTCAAATTTATAAAAACAAAAACTTAAAAAAAAGAAAGATAATTAATAAAACTTTAGTGGTTTAATTTTAAATAAATTCTCTAGAGTTAAGTGTAAATTTATAATTTTACAAATTTTATTATAACTTTCGAAAAAAAACAAGTAACCCTTTAAACTTTCATAACTTATAAAACATAAAAAATAAAAATTATATATATATATATATTAAAAAAAAGATAATGTACAATCCCCGTGCGTGCACGGGTATTAAAACTAGTTTGATGTATAGTAAAAACAATGGATGCCTAATGTGGTGTAACAATTAGTTTGGGATACAAAAAGCTATTAATGATTCCAGGCTTGTTGTTGCCACTTTTTGCTCTAAATCTAATTTAAAAGAACACACCTGTTGCCTTAAATCTTAAAATATTTCTAGACTCATATCTACAGTTTTTTAGTAACTTTTGGTAAACAACATTATAAATGTTAACAATATCTTAGACGATTATTACGACAGTATAATAGTGACGTTATGTTTGTGGTGTGGGTCAATTTTTTTTTAATGTGAATATGATTGTGTTGAGTAATTGATAGTAAAAAATGTTATTTGTTTAAATTTTAATTAATAATTAGATATATAAATAGATGCCAATTATTTTTTTATATGTAAGGGTATTTTAGTCAAACAACAATGCATAGTAACGAATTTTTTTTCAAACAATCATAATTGTGATATTTTGGTTATTTATTTTCTTCAACTATCAGCTATGAACTAACACAATAATGAGAGAAGTTGTATTATATGTTGTCTTATATAGTAGTATTTGTGTATTAAATCTTAGAAATTAAAAATTATTAATGTTGAGATTAAATACAAAAAATGTCTCTTTTTTTTAGAAACTACTAAAGAAAATTGTAATGCATTTTTTTTAAATTTTTTGCTAAGATTATTGTTAAGGCAACTATTTCATTAAGACAACACATAATTGAGCATAATAGACATTAGATTAGACTGAACCTAATCTGGCCCGAACCAGACATAATGTATTTTCTCTCTGCTCTTCGGTCCACCATTTTCATCAACTTCAATCATGGATCATGTCCGGTTTTACACAAAATCCGTCAATATGCTTTGCTTGATCTGACCGATGATCTGGACCGAACTGAACCGGCAGATCCGAACCGAACACACTTCGGTCCGGTCCTCGGTCTAATATTTTGGGCCAATTCCAATATTATTTTGTCCTGGACCTCAATGCTCGGAGCCATTTCGAATTTTCATGTGGGAATTTAAGTTTTAAAAAGTATTTTGGGATTAAAGATTAGTAAGGGTCCGTTTGGTTTATAAGTGGGGTTAGAATAAGATTTGAATTTAGTTTAAGATTTGAATTTGGTGTAGGTTTTAATAGAGAAAAAATGAATATTTATTAATTATATATTTTTAAACAAAAAAAATAGTAATGATGAATATCAAATTAGTTATACATGTGAGTTGAAAAAAGAGATCCCACAAGGTCCCCAACAGATTTTTGGACAAAAAACCTGCTATTTGTAAGATATTTAAAAACACGTTTACAAGTGGTTTTTGAAAAAAAACCCCATCAACACAAACATTACTATGGTCCTCAACCTAAAAACCAACCCCTTAATCTTACCAACCAAACGCATCCTAAACTTTTTTAAAGTTTTTAAAATTAAAAACATGTGTTTTTTCAGATATAAGTTTTTAGATTGTATGTTACATGAATGACCTTCAATTAAACAGTTTCAAACACTTATAAATTAGGAACCCAAGAGTGAAAGTTTTTTTATTACAAGTACTAAATAGAAATACGAGCAAAACCATAAGGACCAACGTTAATTGTGACTCTTAACGTTTCTTCCTTTCAACTATATAAATAGAGGGCCCCAAATACATAATTTCTTTCTCCATCATAATTCTCCCATTGTATAACAAAAGTTATATTTTTTATTTATGGATGTTGAATTTGCACACTCTTAAAGTTGATTGGAACACTGAACTGTATAAGCAGATAAAACACATTGTAAACATAGTACAACTATGTAATGCACAGAGTTGAGTGTCCCAATTATTTTTATAAATATGCAAATCAATTCCCTTTATTTAGACACTAGTTAATTGAAAATTTTACAATAACAATAATAACGGTTTTAATCGCTTATAATGGTTATTAATTAAAGTACCTCAAAATAAAAGCCACAAGAAACCCCCAAGCTCCATAAGTAGTTATTAGTGTTTTGTAGCTTCAAATGCAAAAACGAAAAAAGGCGTTTTGATTTTGGCAATGCATGTCGCTTCTCGTTGTTTTGGTCACTTTCCCACGAGGCGCTTTCAAAACAACATGACACCCGTGACTGTAAAAAAAACCCCCCTACTAACATAACCCAACGAAGAGAAGAAACACCCGTCAGATCAACGCATGTTTCCCTCCAACCATCCAAAAACCAAAACGTCAGTCGATCTGAGTGTGGATCGTCCATCCAACGGGTCAATTAAAAAGTTCACAAGTGCTTCCTTCTTGGCAGAGATCTAGACACGCCTACATATGTCAAAAAGGACGTGCATAACCATATCGTGTCGGTACTTGAATCCCGGGAGCTCTTTACAATGGACCACATGTTCCCTAAAAGAATCCAAATGCCTTGTGACAAACAGGGCATATCGCATGCATCGAAAATAATGGAATCATGAGGCGTTACTTTAAGTGGATAGTAAGATAATGCCACACCGATTGACAATATGTTGACCAATGGATGCCCGTCTATGGGGATGAGCTAGCTAGAAAATCCCGAGCATGTGGTGCGCGCAAGTACACTCAAAAAAAAAACAGCTTCTTCATCCAGTCTCATAGTCCTGTCAAAGTGGGCTTCCAAATCCTTAACCATTTCACTAAAAAAGACACTCACTGGTGTTTGTTGGGCTATAGAGGGGACGGTGTCTTTATTATTGAAATCGCTAAATCAAAGCTTGGAAGTCGTAACCGCAAGAAAGCCAAAGCATACACATACTCATCAATCCATACCACAAAAGCACTAATCATCATATGAGAAGGTTGGACATGTAGACACCCAAGATTGGGGCCCACGATGCCAAAATCATAAGGAAGGAAAACCACTTTTTTTGCCAAGTACAAACCCAAAACCATCAAATCTCATAGGTAAAGAAGCAAGTCCAGCCACTCTAAGTCGACCAAAGGAATGGACCACACCACAAACCACTATATTCTCGATTGACACAAATAACCTAATAATATGTCAAAACAAGGTACGTCCTCCATCAGTTACAGGAATGACAAGTCCATAAAACCAAAAAAGATTTTGGCAATACCCATGGATACATTGATTAGAAGCAAAAGGAGGCTCACTCTGCGGGTCCCCATTAAACTAATGATAGAAGACTCATCCAAATCAACAACATATCACGGCTCCTCCTCATTGGCCAACCCACTAATAAAATATGCGTCTCTACTAACACTCCCCCAAGAAGCTTCACATCTGATGACGGCCTCCGAATATCAACATGAAATAAACCCTCATGAAGTTTCAAACCATTACACGAGCGCCAACATATCTCTGTTTTCTTAATATTAAGTTCAAGACCCAAACCTGGACCACTCCTTCACCCTTTATAATGTCCTAACACCCTAAGTAGCAACTTCTTCAGAATATCCATAACGGACACAAACAGTCAAGATATCACGCATGAAAAATGTAGCTTGCAACTTTCTTTGATCTTATGTACTAGCGAGTGCAATACATGAGCAAAAAGAAGAGGTCCCAATGGGTCAGTTTGCTGCACCCTAGTGGCAGACGAGGTATGTGTGTCTCCAAATACAATCTTGTTGCCTGTCCATATAAAAAACTCAGCCATAAAGAAATAGAGGGACACCTCACTCGAACCTCGTGGAGTGATGCCGATCTATCCACAAGATTAAATGCATTCGAGAAATCCACATTAAGCATTACAAGAGACTCATCATTGTGATATTCACTCAACACGCTATTGCCGCTATGTAATACAACCTCTATGCCACCTGACAATCCGACCACATATTGAAAATCACTAAGGTACTTTGACATTTCTTTACCCAGACCTTTCATGGCAAGCTTGGAAACCAAACGTCTCCATATAGTGCCTACTGCAATAGGTTGAATCTCGTTATGAGGTTTAAAGAGAGGCGTAAGAGGAGTAGATGCAACAAACTCTGCCAAAATAGGCGGACACCTCCTTGCTAACTACATATTAACGACTAAGGTGATGACCTTTAAGAGATCTGTGGCAGTAGCAGACCCCTCTTCACATAATGCATCTAAGATAGTTGAAGCCCTTCCAAAAACCATCTCTCACGTATGAAGGTACTTAGGAAAGATTTAAAAAAATATGCAACCAAAAACACACTATCAATCTCTACAACAAGGGGAGGATCAAAAAATGTGATGCTAGGCATGGATGGGGGTGGCTTATAAGGATGCTTAACCTCTAAGGCTTTAATAGTATCATCACACTATGGAGCTACACTGGAGGATGGTAGCAATTTCAACTTGCAGTCCGAAAGTGACCCCGATCCATAACCTTACCGAAGATACTTCTTAATTTGGTTGTTGCACGTTGTTCCCATCCTTTAGAACATCAATCTCCACCTGGCCAATGACCCAAGCGCGGAACAATCTAATCATACTTTTTAACTAACGATGTAATACCAACATCTTTTCCCCAGTAGCTTAATGACTTAAGTATAGAACTTGTTGCATGATTTTCTATTCCCACGACCTACCGTTCTTGTCTATTCTTGGGCATACACACCTGCAGCGTGCATCGTGGAAAAAGCAACGACATGACCCATGCATCAACAGAATCGGGTTGGGCAACCACCTTGCAAAGAACTGTCTTCAACGCTTGAGAAAAAGCAAGACGACAACCATGAGGAATGCATTTGACAGTATTGAAAGTTAACAATTTGGTGTTTGGTGTATTGACCGTTTGCGTTTATGAAGTATGAGCTCCATATTAATTTTATTGTTGATTGATTTTATTTAGATTAAGTTTAAATCTGTATGTGTTTATGCGGTGGAAATTTGTTTATGGTGTACACGCAAGTTGATGATGAAAAACAAATGATAAACAAAGTATGATGGTTGAAGAATATTGATAGAACAACATGACAAACCCACAACATGAGCTTTTTGATGCTGTCTCAATTCATCCAGTTTTTCTAAAAAAAAAACAATGTTCATCGGGTCTTTTAGTTTCGCCAGAGTCTAATCGTGGGATCTGCTCCCACGATAAGGTTAACGGTGTTTTATTCCTTGTGCATGGTCCTCCAAACAAGTTCACTTGGTACAAGAACAAGGCACTCCATTCCCGAATAGTAGCCTATTCGGACCAAACAAGACCCGGCCTAACTTTTGTATCAACATATCATATGAATAAGTAACCTTTTGTAGGGATATGTATTTTCTTTAAAATAACTCTTAAACGATGTCGAAATTAATGTTGATGTGAATGAGGTATAGTCTCTGGTAAACAAAATAGGAACGATATCAAGAGAAAGTCAACGTGAGATTTTTCCCACAATGTTTCCCACATCGTTGGGTGAATAAACATTTGAGGTTTACTTATAAGTAAAACAATGGAACCTCAATATTAGGGCTGTAAATGAATTGAGTGAACACTTCATGAACCGTCTGGTAAAAAGTCCGTTTATGTTCGATCATTTATTAAATAAACGACATGAACAACATTTTACGTTCGTGTAGTTAAATGAACGAACATGAACAAAAGTTCCGTCAGTTCATTTATGTTCGTGAACGTCCGATTATGCGTTCGTTAACGTTCATCTAATCGTTTTCGTTCATATATCGTATCATTTTATAACATACTTTTTAAATTTCTTTACTGAAAACAAAATAATACTTATAAAATGACCAAATTGGACAATTTTAATATTTGTTTTGTTAGAATTCAACCTATAAAACTTTTATTTCAAAACTTGTGACGTCATAAAAAAACCAATTAACATACAGAAAATTCACTTCCAAGATAACATAGTAAAGATTGATGCGTTAAAAACATACAGAACATTTTACTCAGTTGGTATTGGGCTTATTTGAAAATTAATTATTGTGAGTTGGGCCTTAAAATCAATTTATTTGTAATTTTACCACATAAAAAGCATGTTTAATATAGGATTTCCTCTTCGCTTTGTGTCGCCTCCAACCTGCAACAACAACATATCATTTCTTTTGTACTTTTGTTTTCTTGATTTTTTGTTAAAAGGTTTTTCATTTTGAACCCAAAACAAAAACGTGACAGGGAGCTACAACTAGTAGAAATTAAGATAAAGATTTAACTAATTAAATTCCCCCTTCATTTCATCTTCTTCACTCCGAACCCTAAAAACTCTAATTGTGAAAAAAATGTATGTGATACGTGCATGACAATACCAAGTCCTAGTTCCATGCGCACGTGAAGACATAAGATGAAGACCTGTTAATGTTGCATGCATGTAGAAGTAGTCAACAATTTGGTTTATTATTATTGCACTTGGAGTCATCATGTGTTAGTTATTTTAGGCTAGTAATAGGTACACGTTTCCTTTCAATGTTATGTAGTTCCTATTTCTTAGGCTAGTGGTAAGTTAGTAGTTATCTCTTTTTTCTATAAATTGTAATGGTATGCATCAGTGTATGGAAATGAAGAGAGAAGAAAAATATGTTAAAAGTAGTCTTGTTCATTTCTTAATTTCTTGGAGAGTTGCTAACTCAAATAGCTATCTATCTTAGGAGATTGACCTCCTCTAATTGGTCTATATCAGTATGACACTGGTTCTCTGGGTCGACAACACCGTAGGCAGCGAAATAACTATGATCATGATTATTATAAGCACGAGGCTGAATATAGAAGAGATATCGAAGTAGATAGAGATAGCAATTGTATAGAATTATATTTCTATCTTAAAGGGGTTTGCTGTCACACTGCAACCGGATATAGCGATTTTATAGTTAAACTTGTAAAAAGTATGGATTTGAAGTGACATTTTGGCTTTGTAAGAGTGTTCATAGAAAAAGGTAACCCAAATCCAATTTCAGTTTTTGATAGGCTGGTTTAATGCTTATATTAACGGGTTATAGGGTAGAATATTGAGTTACTTCATAATCCTTGAATTGATTGGTTTGTGGCTTCAAAATGTCACTACATTAATGATGAAGCCCAAACCGATAAACAACTATGCCGCAAAATACAGTTATGATTCCGTTCCAACAAAGAACAACGAAGATGACAGAAGAAGATAAGAAGACGCGGCTTTCAACATATGTTCTAGTTTGTCCGTTCGAAAGTCTGCCGCTCAAATTGCGGGGAGTATTAGATAGCTAAGTTATGTTAATTTGACTGTTGACTGTTGACCGTTGATTGTTGACTGTTGACTTATTCGGCCCAAACCTAATTGTGGGTTTAGGTCCATTATGTTTTAGGGTTTGGATTGCTTTACTCCCTTATTAAGCCCTATGTATTTTAGTAAATATACATAGCCAATCTTCATAACTGTAATCGACAAAAACACAATCAATAATATATTATCTTAAAAAGGGTATCGCCGACACAACTGCAACCCCGGATATATCGATTTTAGTAGTAAACTTGTAAAAAGAAGGATTCGAAGCGAACATTGTTGGCTTTGTAAAGAGTGTTCATAGAAACGGGAACCCAAAACAAATTTAGTTTAGATTGGCTTGGTTCAAATGCAAATATTAACGGTTCCACGATGGGTTAAGAGCCTGTATGAAAATCTGTAATATACTCACAAAAAACCTAGATTTATTTTTTTTAGATTTTTTTTTCTAATTGTTGATTAACGGGTTATAGGGTATAGGGTAGAATATTGAGTTACTTCATAATCCTTGAATTGATTGGTTTGTGGCTTCGTCTGGGAAAACTCAGAGGATGCACTTGTGGTGCAAGAACAAGTCGACAATGTGTCAAACCACAAGTGCATCCTCTCTAAGTTTTCCCAGACTAAGCCGCAAACCAATCAAATTATGTACCGGATTATCAAGTAACTCAAAATATTCTTCCCTATACCCCCGTTAATTACACTTAAAAAAAATCTAGGTTTTTTGTGAGTATATCCGATTTCAAACCACTTTAACCCATCGTGTAACCCGTTAATATAAGCATTGAAGCAGCGTATCAAAACTAAACTGAAATTGGATTTGGGTTGCCTGTTTCTAAGAAGACTCTTACGAAGCCAAAACGTCGTTTTGAATCCATCTTTTTTACATGTTCAACTATAAAATCGCTATATATGGTTGGAGTGTGACCGCAAACCCCTTTAAGATAGTAATATAGTTCTATACAGTTGCTATGTGCTTCGATATCTATTCAATATTCAGCCTGGTGCTTATAATAGTCATCTTGATCATAGTCAATGCGATGCCTACGGTGTTGTCGACCCAGAGAACGGGTTTCATACATTTTTTTGACAATTGGGCTTTTTATGGTTCGGAGTACAGAAGATGAAATGAAAGGGGGAAATTTAATTATTTAAATCTTTATCTTAACGGTTGTGGGTAATTGAGATGAAATGAAAGAGGGGACCACATAGGTAGTAAGGGTCCTTTGTTTTTTCCGTAAAGATGGTCATGAACGTCTAAAGGTTCTTTCTGTTCACTTTTTTTGGTTGTAAAATTATGCCTTAGAGTAGATCGTGTAAATTACGTTGTGTAGTAAGCCCGAGTAAAGTGAAACAAATATCTAAAAGAATCATGCCCCCTCATGTCTCAGTAAGTCCCTCGATATATAGGTTTGCCTGTGGCAGGCACCATAGTCCTAACCGGGTATAAGACCTTCATTTTCAAGAGGCTGGTTCATGTTTAAAATTTGGCCGTTCTTATAACAATGGTTTTCAAAACGATTACATGTAATCCCGAGATCCAACATATTCGCAACTTGCAAAAGAAATAAATCTATCTCATTAGTTTGCACATTCCTCAACACAATTAGGTTCCTTTATGATTTCTAATAGACTTATGTATTTACCAATGTTGCAACCCTTTTTATGTAGGTTGGAAACGATGAAGTTTTAAATTGTTACGATGCACATCGTGAGGATAATCCACATTTTTGGAGGCGTTATTGGATGCTAAATCCGTACGTTTAGTAACATGTAAATGTATCTATCCATACAATGCCTTTATAGACTTGTGTTCTTTAATTTTTTGGTGGCAGGGCAATGGATCATATCGTCCTCGTTCATTATAGAGATACAACTATAGTAAGTCTTTTTGACGTTATTTAAAGGTTAGATGAATGACACTCCCCTGTTATATTTAAAGTTTAGATGTAACATCATTCAGAGTTCCAAAAACTACGCCACTCAGCTAGCTTCGTCTGGTGGTGCAAGTGAATTTGATGAAACTTACAACAGCACACCTGGTCCCAGTTTTCTTTGATGGCAGTCCAGATGTTTAAACCAATTCCAATGGGGTAGGTCGCTCGAGTCTAACTGCAAGAATTGATGAAATCAATAGTTCGCCAGAACTCAATGAGGAATTGAAGAGATTCAGAAGCAGTTGAGTTTGGAACACGTGAAAGAAAATGGCACGTTCTATAACGAGAATGAGTATCCAGATGACTTAGGATTCACGTATAATGAGCAAAATTATAGTGGATTTGAGGAGTTCCGGTATGGTTCAGACAATTCCGTGTCTCTACAATATCCAGGTTTGTCTCCTTTTTGTGTTGCTCGTGGGGAACACCGAGTAAGAAGCTCTATGGGGAACACCGAGTTTTTCCCTGTGGAAGTCGGTCTTCATCAAGGATCAGCCATTAGCCCATACCTTTTCGCCTTAATAATGGATGAGCTCTCGCGGGGGATTCAAGAGAACATCCCTTGGAGCATGGTTTTCCCAGACGATATTGTGTTGGTTGCAGAATCGGCGGATGGTTTAAACAAGAGGCTGAAGAGTTGGAGGAGGGCGCTAGAAGACAATGGCTTACGGGGTAACCAGAGATAAAACAGAATACCTAAGATGTGACTTCGGTAGGTACGAGGCCGCCCATGGCGAAGAAAGGATTATTCGTATCGGAGACCACATACTTCAACCAAAGGAGTCCTTTAGATATTTGGGATCGGTGATACATAGATCGGGGAGGATTGACGAGGACGTAACTCACCGTATTAGAACTGGGTGGATGAGATGGAGGGCAACATCAGGAGTTCTTTGTGATAATAGAGTCCCTCTAAAGTTAAAGGAAAAATTTTATAGGGTCGCGATTAGACCGGCTATGTTGTATGGGCAGAGTGTTGGCCAATCACGAAAGCTCAAGCAAACAGGGTGGAAGTGGCAGAATTGAGAATGCTGAGGTGGACTTGTGGTAAAACCATGTTAGACATGATACCGAACGGAGTTTTTAGAGCAAAACTTGAGGTCGAATCCATCATCCACAAGATGAGGGAAGGAAGGCTGAGATGGTTTGGTCATGTCAGGAGGAGACCACAAACAGCGCCGGTTAGGAGAGTCGAAGCCCTTTTTGTCGATGGCTTAAGAAGAAGGGGTAGGCCAAAACTTAGATGGGAGGATAGACTTAAACAGGACATGAAAGTGCTTCTCTTGTCCGAGGACATGACCGAACGTGTGGAGAGATAGAATTAGTATAGGCGGGTAGAAGTTATAGGTCTTAGAATAGGTAGTGCGTTGAGACTTTTGCTGTTTGAGGGGTTGGGGTAGTTTTTGCGTTTAGGTGTTTAGGTGCCTTTAGTAGCACCCCCATGCGTTTTTTATAGTGCTTGTTAGGATGTGTCCTTTAGGCTTTTAGAGTTGTTGTAGCTTGTCCTGTGCCTTTTGTTTTGCCTTTCGTCTAGGCTCCCTTAGGTTGTGGCCTTTCTTTGTTTGCGCTGCCTTAGCCCATGGTTTATGCTATATTCTTACTTGTTTTGCTTGTGCTGGTTTTTTTACTTTGTGCTTGTTTGCGTTGCATTGTGCTCTTGTTTGTTGTGCGTGGCTTTTATGGGCTTTTCGTCTTGTTTTTTTAGATATGTGTGCTTGCCTTTTGTTTATGCGTTATGCTTTATGGTTGTTCGTTTATGACTGCATGGCTATCCTCCTTTTCGTGCTTCTCTCACCCCTCACACATGCACATGCTTACCCGTTCACTAGCACACTTTCACTTGCCGGAGGTCTTCTTGGAAGCAGTCTCTCTACTTTCGGGTTTACCCGAGAGTAGGGGTAGGATCTGTCTACATTCTATCTCCCCCATACCCTGCTGTGGCGGGATTGGGTATGTTGTTGTTGTTGTTGTTTGTTGTTGTGTTGCTCGTGGCAGTCTTATTATACATCAACGTCTTAACTTGATATCAATCATAATAGTGCTAGATATAGCTCAAGATCAACTAAACACATCGTGAAATGGTGCAACTGACTTTGAGAGACTACATCAGTATCAGCAAACACTCGAGGATGATTCTACAGTTTCAAGTCAACAAAATTATATTTGGAAGGACATGCTAACATATGACGGGGATGCAGCATATGATGGTTCACTGCAGAATTATATGTACCGTCAGATACAAATGTAAGCTTCTATTCCTTGCCGTGCGATATAATGCAATGACTCTATCCTGTAATTGACATATAAATCCTTTAAACAGGAAGTGCTTCTATCTCCACAACAAAGATATCCAGTGGAAGAGCAGGGGAAGCACCGTTCTGGAGATACGGGTACAAGTTACGACTATAAGTCTAATGCTCTTTTTGCGATCAAAGGGGTTTCAAATGGGTGGATTGGGTCGGTTCAACCCACAAACATTTTTTCTGTTCTTATTCTGTAAACTCATTTCTGTCAAAGTTAATTGCAACCAGGATGTTTAACTCGATGGATCTTTGATCCTTCTCATTTTAATACTTTTTCGCGAAAGAAAAGTAGGTATAATGCTTTCGAATTCTTTGTGGATTACTTTTTATCCGTTTGACCACTAGATACATTTGACCCGTTACCTTAATAGTTATATCTTTTAGCTAAACCGATTCAGTCCGTTAGAGATAAAGTTAACGAAAACCGACCCATTTGTATATAAAAGGGTCAAAATAGCCACCTGAAACAACGTTTCCTACATATATCCCTACAAGAAATATCTATCAAAATGATGCGGACATATACTCAATGCTGTTTGACCAAGGACAGAATGGAACCTCACTCGCTTCAGAATCAAGTTTAACCATTGCACAAGAGCAGAAGTTTACAATTCGTGAGATATCCGCTGAGTGGGTTTATGTGACCGAGCCATCAAAGGTGAGTTCGTTAGACATATATAAGAAAATCCTTTGTGCGCTATTTTTTGATCAGTCATCTTGGCTTGTTGGGTATTCACAGTTTCACACATTCATTGCTGCAGGTGCTTATGGTTGGGACTTTTACATGCGATCCATCAAATAATGAATGGATATGTATGTTTGGCGACACTGAAGTTCCCGTTGAGATTATTCAGGAGGGAGTCATCAGTTGCCATGCTCCACCTCATACGCCTGGAAAAGTTACTATTTGTATTACATCTGGCAATCGAGAGGCTTGTAGTGAGGTCAGGGAGTTTGAGTATCGTGATAAACCACACATGCAGGTGCATGATACTTTAACAGAGAATGAATTAAGTAGGAGCTCTGAGGAATTGCGGTTACTTGTCAGATTTGTGCAAACGCTATTATCTGATAAAATTGGCCAAAAGGGTAGTGAAGATTCATGGACTCAGATCATCGAGGCTCTTACAGATGACAGTCCGGTATCATCTAGAACAACCGATTGGCTTCTGGAAGAACTTTTAAAAGATAAGTTGGAAACGTGGCTTTCATCTAAATTTCAGGATAATAACACCCTTCCCGTCTTGTCCAAAGGAGAGCAAGGGATCATTCAAATGATTTCTGGGTTGGGATTTGTGTGGGCCTTGGCACCTATACTTAAATCTGGAGTCGGGATAAATTTCCGTGACGCTAATGGCTGGACTGCTCTTCATTGGGCTTCACGTTTTGGAAGGTAACCTTCCTTTTTAAACATGTTATGGTCCACTGATCATCAAATTCTCTATAAGCATGATCTCTATAGGTTTTACGTAGCCCACCCGACCTGCCTGTTTTCCACCTTAGTTTTTTGCGCGTGCATATCTGTTAGACCTTAAAACCAGAACTGATCTCTTTTACTAACAGGGAAAAAATGGTAGCCGAACTCTTAGCTTCTGGTGCATACCCTGGAGCAGTGACGAATCCCAGTCAACAAGATCCAACCGGAAAAACCCCGGCATCTATAGCTGAAACATATGGACACAAGGGCCTTGCAGGTTATCACTCAGAGGTGGCACTAACTAGCCATCTTTCATCCCTCACATTTAAAGAAAGTGAACTTGCTAAATGTTCTGCTGACGTGGAAGCCGAAAGAACAGTAAATAGCATCTTGGACCAAAATCTTGTAGTTGAGGATCACCTATCTCTCAAGGACGCTATAGCTGCTGTGAGGAATGCAGCTCAAGCTACTTCGCGTATACAAGCTGCTTCGCGTATACAAGCTGCTTTCAGGGCACATTCTTTTAAGAAGAGGAAACAAAAAGTAGCTGCTGAACGTGATGGTGCAGATGAGTATGCTATTCTTCCAAGTGAAATTGAAGCGCTTTCAGCAGTATCGAAGTTGACTTTTGGAAATGCACGTCAACATAATGCAGCCTTAGCTATCCAGAAGAAGTATCGAGGTTGGAAAGGTCGCAAGGATTACCTTACACTTCGCAAGAAAGTAGTGAAGATGCAGGTTCTCCTTCCTTTCACTCCTTAAACACTCGTCACTTAACATTGATGTCCACTTAACATTGGTAACAAAATGTAATGGTTACCAGTTAGCAAGCTTATCTTATGTGGGCGAGTGCCAAAACTTTTACTAATAGTGTTTCAACCCTTAACCATTACATTTTGTTTTCTTCTTTCTTTTATAAACAGGTAGATAAAAGCCAATATCGTAGAGCATTTGGTAGAATGTCAAGATTTGTTCCATGTTCAATCGCTCACCATTGAATGACTCTTTCGCATTCCACTCAAACCTTATAGTTTGAGTATTTATATATTTATGAAAGGGTTAATTCCATATTTATATTAGCAAAACACCTAGTAATCACCGGTTTACATATTTATATTAGCATTCCACTCGTTTACATTTAATAAATATGTATCATATATTATTATAAAAACATATAGCAATTAAGAGAGTCAACTTACATAGCATTTCAATGAAAAGGCTTGATAGGGTTATGGAGACACTCGAACGCACCAGACATTGATTGGGGGTTATTGAGGACTGCTTCGGGGTAGACAAATCTCCGTGCGCAGCTAGAGAAAGAAGCCCAATGGTTTGGTATGTATGCCGCCCAGTCATACTTCCCTTTCCCTTCCGCTGCGAGAAGCATTTCGGTACCATTAGCAAAATTCTCAGCAAGCGCATCTTTAAAGGGGACAAATCTTGCAGCCTCTGATATCATTAGAGCGGTGATCCCAAAACTACGTCTCCATTTTGACGAATCTGTCCTATTTTGAAAAACCTCAAGTGCTGCCTCCTTAAAAGCCTTTTCGCTTAACTTCGTTCCCACTATTTTTTGGTCGCCCAACAAATCTCGATAACTTTCGGTGTACCCAGTTAATTCGGCGCTTTCCAACCATCGGTTTTTTCTCGTGTTACTATAATATCGATCCCCCAATTCATGGACAACACCCCCCACGATCGCCGCGATAAGGTAGACGTCAAGTTTTCTAAAAACCCAACTAAACTTATCATCAAGGTGTCGAACACGTAGATTAACAAAACCTAATTCTCGATTGGATTCGACCTCTGGTATAAACCGACTCATAAAATCCGCCCAAACAGTCTCATCTAATATATAATCCATAGTCACCACGAGATTCTTATCATTGATCTTTGTCAAATTCAACGTTGCGCAACGATGATACTTATCCTCAACAATGTGTGCATGGCGGTCGTAGGGTAAGTCGATGCCGACCTGGTCCAGAAATTAAAGCATGATTAAATATAAATTTGAATTAAGGGTTGAGATTGAGCGACTGACAAGTCGATTCTTTTCAACGATAAGAGATGATTTACTAATTACTACGTATATATCATATATATACGGAAACGACGTCGGTAAAGTTTTTTAGCCCATTAAGAAAAACAACCGGCCCAATAAGATTACAAAGTTAAATAAAAACATTACAAAATCTACCCTCAACTTTTAGTTATTTACGACTTTTTTAATATAATACACTTCATTTATCAAATACGTAACACTTTGTATGTATTTGAAAGAAGATACATGTCTGTATATGTCCAAGCTACGTGCTTTAGTCATGTTTTCGAGCTTAACATAAGCATATAGCCTTATTTCTTGAAGAGTATAAGTTACTGGGAAATAATTCATGCATCCAGTATAACTTCTTCACGTAATCATTTGTAGGGATATGTATCTTCTTTAAGAGAACTTTGGAGCTGAGTTAAATTGTGTCGAGATTAATGTTGATGTGTTGATGTGAATAAGAGAAAATGGAAGTGAGATTTTTCCCACATTGGCTAGTGAACAAACATTGACGTATATTTATAAATGATAACAATGGGAGCCCAACAAGGTGTTGTGAGTGGTCTAGGATAAAAAAGCTATTTACATATTCTAGGTCTTCAATGTCACCTTTTTATCCTAAATTTTAATTTTACTAGATTTGACATCTACTTTCTTCATCTTAAAATAAATGTATAGCTTGACTTTTTAATTTTTTTCCTTTTTCAACTTTGATTATATATTTTGTTTGTTATATAATACTTTGAAATATAATTAATGCCAAAGTTAAAAAGGTAAGATTTTGAAAAGTTAAACCGAACGTTTATTTTGAGACGAAAGTAGTATTTTTTTTAAGAACTTTGGTGAAGAAATGGTCGAAACAACTTTTACGAATCTTATCATACCATAAGATTATCTGCAAATAGTGGCGACATATATACTTTTGTCATTTATTTTTACGTATATATGAGTGTACGTGGAGTAAGTGAGAGTGAAAAAAATTAGTGTTTTAAATTGTGTTTTTAGGAAGATACAAATCTGTATATGTCCAAGTTATGTGCTTTACTCATATTTTCACGCTTAACATAGGCGTACAACCTTATTTATCAAAGAGTATAAATTTCGGGAAAATAATTCATAAGTCTCCTATAACGGGTCCACGTAATCATTTGCTTGACGGAACTTCATGGAACCAACGAAAAACTAAAACAACAATAAAAACGATGTAAATGACTTTTCGACACTGTTATACACATACAATATGTATCATGATGACGTATAGCATGGCTCGGCCTATTTATACTATTACGGGATGGTTAAGTTAAACGATGGATTCTCGGCCCAAACACAGCGGTCACGGTTACATGGGCAAGCGGGTTGCGGCAACCGACACGCTATCCGTGGCCGCGATATCTTTACAAATTATCTTTAAGGATAACCTAATTAAATAAGAGATATGCTTTACTTATTTAAATCAGTTAGGATAATTCCGAATCCCTACAATATCGACCGCAACTTGGGCTAAAAGTTATGCTAACCCTAAAGATTATCCGGCCTATAAAAGGAACGCAATTATCATCAAAACAAGTATCGTTCAAACCCTAAACACACTCGATTATTCTCTCAGAAACATATACTTACTCTCACGCCGGAGTCTAATCGTGGGATCCGCTCCCACGATAAGGTTGACGGTGTTTATTTCCTTGTGCAGGGTCCTCCAAACAAGTTCACTTGGTACAAGAACAAGGCACTCCATTCCCGAATAGTAGCCTATTCGGATCAAACAAGACCCGACCTAACTTTTGTATCAACAAGTTGGCGCCATCCGTGGGACCTAACACTAGGAATTACTCTCAGAAAAATGAGCGCGATGGCTAACACAACCCCCATTGTGACCACTGTCACGAAATCTACATTTAGAGAAAAGACGCCGAAAGATGCGGATGTCATACCCAGGGTTAACATCCAGGATTTCTGTGAAGAACATTACGAGGATATCCTGCCGGTTATTATGGACAAGATTCGTCGTGACAAGCGAAAAGAAGTCCATGCCAGGCTGGACTTCGAAGAAAGTCCCAGTAAAAAAAGAATAAGAGAAGGTTCTCAAAACTCAAGTGCCAGAACCTTGTCTGCAAGGCACCATAACCCATCAAAGAGATCGAAATCGCGGGACCGCTTGAGATACAATGATCGGCATGTGCTTGACCGACTAGGTCATCGAAGGCAAAGCACGTTTGACCGACTCATCGATACTTACTCGCCAAGCACAACTAAATTTGGACCGGGCAGGGCAAATTTCAGAGATCATTCTCGCGGTAGGATCCACCCTCATGGGCGGGGCTCTCCTAGCAGAGATCGTCCTCGGAGCAGGGACTGCTTGTGATAACCATGACTTGAGCAGGTTAGTCAAACTATTAGTGTTGACTTATGTATTCGTTGCAATGAATAGGTTATGTGATTATATGTGTTTATATGCGTTTATGTGGATTATGTGAGAAATTGGTAGTCAATCTATTGAGTG
>BQNB010059810.1:0-37171 GCA_026074375.1 Tanacetum coccineum | reverse complement strand
CCCTTTGGTGCAGATCCAAAAAAAACAAATGCACCCGTGGTGCTAGTGGCAGAACCAAGCGCACCCTTAGCGGCTGAGAACCCAACCCGGACGCACCCTTGTGGGTTGTTTATAACAAAACCAACGCACCATGGCTGTTTCGCAGCCAACCCAAACGCACCATAACGGCTGAACCAAACAGCCCTATATGGTGTGTTCCAAGAAACAAACACCCCTTTGGGGCTTTACCCACATAACCAAACACCCCTTGGCTGCTACACAGCCAGCCAAACGCACCCTTGGCTGCCACTATGAAAATCAAACGCACCCTAATTGTTAATAACCAAGAACAAACACCCCTAGCTGTTTTGGTTAAACCAAACGCATCCTTGTGCCGTTTGGCAGCCAACCAAACACCCCCTTTTGTTGCAAACCAAACCCGACACCCTTGTGGTGATAGGCCCAACCCGACGCATCCCATGGCTGGTGGTTTGTAAAACCAACCGCACCCTCGTGGTGCTGCCATTAAACCCAACACACCCTTTGGGGTGGCTGTGAACATCAAACCAACGCACCCTTGTTGGTAGAACAATCAAACACACCCGACTGTGAACCCACGAACAGCTACCCCTAGTCCGCTGTTACAATCAACCAAGCATACCATGGTGGTGCACACCATGCACCGAACGTACCCTAATGGGTGTTCGGTTAAACTAGATGCACCCTTGGTTGCTTAAACAAACCCAACGCAGCCTAGCCGCTGCCATCAATCCTAACGCATCCTTGTGGGTCTTGACCACCACCTTAGTAAACCGAATCGAACGCAGCCTCCCCCCCCCCTTGGTCGTTTATCAGCCGAAACAAACACCACCTTAGTGGTGGTTTTGACCACAAAAAAACAAACACCCTCTTGGCTGTTTAAATAAACCACCCGCACCAAGGGGTGTTGGCTGTGGTGGTGTTAGTGGTGTGGTGCGTCGGTGGGGAGGCAGCCGGAGGAGGGGGCGGCGAGTGGCGGCGAGTGCCCTAGGGGATCAGGTAGATCCGGTCACGAGGAGTAATTTAGGTTTTGGCCAGAGACTCGCAGGAAGTGGTGGTGGTGGCCGGATAATGGGGAGAGGGTATGGAAGGTTTGTGTGTTTTATAAGAGATGAAGTTTTCCGACGGCGGCCGGTAGTGGCCGGAGCGGCGGCTGGCCGGAAGTTTGAGGGAGAGAAGAGAGAGCATATTACTTGTATGTGTATATATTTAGATGGAAATGAAATTAAATAATAAAACTTATATTTATAATAAAAAGTTTTAAAACATTTTGATAAGTGTTAATAGTTGGGGGGTAATTTTTGTAAATATTCCCTGGGGACTAAAAGTGTAACTTTTGAGTATTTTTTTGTAAACTAATAGTTCGGGACTCGTTTGGGCGACTTAACTAATGATTCAACGCGCGAAACTTGCGCCGTTGTTTCCCAAATCATTTTTCTGATAAAAACGGGTATTCACTCGACTAATTTTCGCAAACGTTTTATAAAATTTATTTAAAACGTTTATTATTTATTTTGTATATTTCCGATAAACTTGTCCGTAAAATGATACTTTTACTCGAATATTTGCGTCTTCAACAAACGTCACTGAATAAAATGTTAAATAATTTATTAAATATTCTTATTTAATAAAACGTGATAATTAAATGTAACTTAATTATTTTTGTGCCGGTACTCGTTCTTGATTCTAAAATCTTGCGAGGGCATTTCAGTCACCTTCTGACCGTTTTCGGGTCTCGGTCAAAACTAAAAAGTTGTCAGGAATGTCGTTTCACATCAAATTGCTTTAGAGTCCGAGTCGTGAATACGTGATTTCGATGATCGTTCTTATATGTCAAGCCAGACCCGAAAAGTCTAAGGATATAGTCGTCATTCAAAATATTCAAAAATTCTCGGATGTTACACCATTTACGAAACATTTACGAGGGTATTTATGTGATTTCCAACATCTAAAACAACAATTAACGGTCAAGACTAACGGAATTAATGGTTAAGGGACCAATCCCGATACGGGTCTAAATCGGTTTATGCAATTAACGGTCAAACTAACGGAATTATTTGTACCATAGGGGGAGGATCCGGGAAAAAAAAAATTGGGACCATTGGCGTTAAACCTGACAAACCACAAGAACGATTTATGCAATTAACTCAAATGATATAAATGCCCTTTTATTTAACGGTCAAACAAAGTCAAACTAACAGACATAAAAAATGATGAAACAGTATTTCACTTTTGGACCAAATCCTAGACTTTCTTAAAATTTGGACTAAAAATAAAATACCCTACAAACCAAAAGGACAAAAATCTAGATAACTCTCTTTTATTAAATTTTCGTTTTTCTTATTGTCTTTGTTGACATGACGCAACCTTAAACCCTAAAACATTAACAGATCGCGTCAATTTTGACAGGTATCTTAATACATATTAAATTTACGAATTCTATCCTTGTTGATTTTATGGCCGTGCTTATTATGTGGTGAAATTACATTTTATTAACTAGGTGTTAAATGGCTAACTTGATGGTTTGATGAAGATATAAACATGTGATGCGTCAAATTTATTGTTTTAGGGTTACTGTAAACACTTGACGGTTGTTCACAGGGGCGGTTCTACTTGGAGCACATGGTATGCACGTTTAATAGTTAGCCATTTAACACCTAACTAGGTGAAATCGGCCACTTCATCTTTTTCTAAGGCATTATATTCATTATTATATTCATTTTCTATACTTTCTACTTCATGTTCTATTTCTGTGAATTGTTGTGGTCATTTGATAACAAAAAGGTTTAGCAGCTGGACTCCCCAATAATTTTAGCTTGTGTTATCTAGATCCTATCATTGTCATTCAATGTTATCATATTAGCTAACAGTAGTTATTAAGAACGGTTTTATTTCGGACTTGACCATATTGAGAACATATGGTAAGGACTATCATTCCGTTAGCTCCTTCATTGATGTTCATTTTCAGGAACATAATTTACATTGTCGAAAAGAGCGGCAACTGTCCACAAAAACGCTGTCATAATGTTAGGTACATGATGAAAATGGTGTGCAAGACCCCACTTGCAACGACATCACCACCCTGAACTCGTCATGAAGCGGTTCTTTGCCTCCCTTTTTGTCATTGTGTACGATGCAACTATCCGAATACTTACAAAAGCAAGTATTGCGGAAGTATGTCATATGGGTTAATTGCGCCTTTGATGCAATCCATTTAAAGAAACACCATTAACTGATGTAGTAAGATGCGTCAACAGCAGCTAGCAATTGCAAAATATGTGTTTGTGACAGAGATGTAAGTCAACTTAGAGCATTAAGTGTCTATTTAAGAATTGTCACAGAACATTAAGAAGTCAACCTGAAACCTTAAGTTTGGACTCACCATTTTATTAACGTTATTATGCAACGTGTACATCCGCCCTGTCCCAACTACCAGCTGCGTTGTTATCTGATGTTTTCAGAATGAAAATCGTTTTATGTCTTGACTGTTATGACACACTTGGTGAACAATTCTATAACGAAATTCAAATGTTTCGGGAGCTATTTTCATTACTAATAACACTGATATCGAGTACTTCATGCAAAGTGAATGTTGTCCCAACTCTAAATTGAATTATGCAAGTTGCAAATTAATATTGAATAAGTATTTTTGTCTAACCATTCAATCGATACATAGTTTTACATATATATGTTTCTAACCGGTGTAAGTGAACCGGTGTAACCTTTTGTTTTGTCTAACCGAAAATAACTAACTTTTAACTAACATTTCGGTTATAAACTAACTAATTAACATGTTTGGTCCTTCGTGTATTAATATTTACATATGAAGCAATGGAGCAAGATTATTTGGTTCACATTCTCCTCCTTAATCTTGATCGTTGCTTCGTCCTAAATCTTGAACTCCGAGCATTTGTCGCATAGTCATGAACTTCAATCTTGGTAGAGCCTTCGTTAGAATATCTGCTCTTTGTAGTTCTCCGCTGACGTGTTCCACATTGATGTGCCCATTCTCTACGCATTCTCGAATGAAATGATAGCGAATGTCGATGTGCTTGCTTCTTCCATGAAAAACTGGGTTCCTGACGAGTGCTATTGCTGAAACGTTGTCGACCTTCAGCGTTATTCTTTTTTCTTCCCATCCAGTTAATTCACTAAGTAGTCGTTTTAACCATAAGGCTTGACATGCTGCTCCAGTAGCCGCCATGAATTCTGATTCACATGATGATAGCGCCACTGTTGGTTGCTTCTGAGTACACCAGGTAATAGGTGATTCTCCAAAATAAAATACTATCCCAGTAGTTCCTTTTCCTTGATCAGTGTTGATTCCATAACTACTGTCGCTGTAACCTGTAATCTTGCAGCCGCCTTCTTTCTTGTATATTATGCCATGCTCCTTTGTTCCTTTAATATATCGGATTACTTGTTTTACCGCCTTCAGGTGATGATCCTTCGGGTCTTGCATGAATCTGCTGAGTAGTCCGACTGAATAACTAAGATCTGGTCTTGTATGTAGTAAGTACCTAAGACTTCCAATTAAACTTCTGTAATAAGTTGCGTCAACTGAGTTTCCATCTTCCGCCTTGACCAACTTAGTACCGGGATCCATTGGTATCTTTGTGTCATTACTATCTGTCATACTTGTTTCCTTCAAGATCTTGTTTATATAACCTGTTTGCTTGATTGTGATCTCTCCTCCTGTCTGTGTAACTTCTATCCCAAGGTAATAAGCCAATAAGCCTAAGTCGCTCATTTCAAATTTGTCTTTCATCTGGGATTTAAATATGTCTATTTCCTTTCTTGGAGTACCCGTGATTATCAAGTCATCTACATAAACTCCAACTATAAGTGTAGAAGTCTTGCTTCTCTTTGTGTAGACTGCTTGTTCGAGATTACACTTCTTAAAATCTAATGACTTTAAGGTTTGATCAAGCTTCACATTCCAAGCTCTTGGTGCTTGTCTTAAGCCATATAAAGCTTTAGTAAGCTTATAGACTTTCCCTGAATTTCCTTGTTGAACAAATCCTTCAGGCTGTGTAACATAGACTTCTTCCTTCAAATTTCCATGTAAAAATGCTGATTTTACATCCAAGTGATGTACTTGCCAACCATGATAAGCTGCTAGAGCTAATATCAACCGTACTGTCTCTATCCGTGCAACTGGTGCAAATACTTCATCGAAGTCTAACCGTGCCTTGTATTTGATAATCTTTCCTTTTTCATCCCTCTTGGCTTTGTAAACCCATTTGAGTCCTATTACCTTCTAATTTATTGGCAATGTTGTAAGAGTCCATGTGTTATTTTTGTTGATTGAATCCAATTCAATCTTCATGGCCTCAATCCATTTCTTATCTATTGATGCTTCCTTGTAGTTACGGGGTTCTTCTTCTTCTGTAAATAGTAGAGTTTCAGTTTCAACTTCACGTGCATTCTTATATATTTCCGTTAAGTTCTTGAAACCTCGTACTGGTGTATCATCAAATCGATCTTCTGAGTTCCTAAGTGAACTAACAGTAGCTTCTTCTTCCTCTTCTGAATTTGGGTTATAAGTGTATGATGGTGGTGTGGATGGTGAGTCAGGATCAATAATCAGATCCTGTTCCTGATACATAATATTATCATTGATTTCTGTGTTGACTGGTGTAGCGTTTTCATTGTCAACTCCTTCTACCACAAAACTAGTCCAAAATGTGTCTTGTGTACTTGTATCCTTACCATCTTTATCCCAATCCCACGGTTTTATTTCCATAAACTTTACATCCCTGCTAACATGTTTCTTCTTTCCTATTGGATCATATAGCCTATATGCTTTTGATCCTTCCTCTACTCCTAAGTAAATCATTGGTATGCTTCTATCATCCAGCTTCTTCAAGTGAGGTATTGTTATCTTCGCATAAGCTGTGCATCCGAATATTCTTAGGTTTTCCAGATTCGGTTTTCTGTTGTAGAGTGCCTCATATGGAGTTTTATCTACCAGGGCTCTTGTAGATACCCTGTTGAGTATGTAAATGGCATGTCTAACTGCTTCCGCCCAAAAGGTTAAGGGTAACTTCATTGCTTTCATCATACTCCTCGTAGTTGATAACATTGTCCTATTTCTTCTCTCCACTACTCCATTTTGTTGTGGTGAGTAAGGTGCTGTCAACTGTCGTGCTATTCCATTTTCCTTACAGTATCTGGTGAATTCATTTGATGTAAATTCACCTCCTCTATCTGTTCTTAGCATCCTTAATTTCATTCTCATCTCCATTTCGATCTGCTGTCTAAATTCCTTGAAAGTACTAAGTGCCTGATCTTTCGATGTCAGAAAGTAGGCCCACATAAAACATGTACAGTCGTCTACTAACAAGAAAATAAGTTTCTTGCCAGAGTGTGTGGCTGGACTTATAGGACCGCAAAGGTCTCCATATACTAAGTCCAACGGGTTCTTTGATCTGAATTTAGCTTGATTTGGAAATGGTGTTCTACTCTGTTTTCCTAATAAGCACGCATCACAAATCCGTCCGGCGTGATTTATTTTTGGTATTCCTTCAACTAGACCCTTCCTAGTCATCTTGTTGACGTCAAAGTTCAGATGACCTAATCTAGCGTGCCATAACCATGCTTGGATATCTATATTTGCTAAGAGACATATAGGTGCTTCTATTTGTAATTTAATACTATAAAGTCGATTCTTGGATCTCTCACTCTTCATCAACAACTTCTTGCTTTTATCATACAAAGTCAATTTGTTTCCCTCCATGATAACCTTACAACCTATTTCCGTAAGTTGTCCTAGACTTAGTATGTTGCTCTTGAGGTTTGGTATATAGTATACATCCGATACTATCTTCTGTTCTTGGTTTCTACAACCTAACAATATAGAGCCTCTACCCTTTATCTGTACATACGATCCATCTCCAAAACGTACTCGTCCTGATACGCTTTCATCAATATCCTTAAAATGACTCTTGGTTCCCGTCATATGGTTACTTGCACCATTATCCAAATACCACATGCTTGCATCTCCTGAAGCATATTTTCCGGGTTGAATTTGTCCTTCATTCAACAGAACTTCCTCGTGTTCGGTTTCGTGTGTAGTCATTAATAGTGATGGTTCGTCGTCTTCTTCTAAGATAAGGTTCGACTGTTCCTGAGTTGTTGACGTTCCTCTACAATCTTTCCTAAGATGTCCAAGTTTCTGACACTTGTAACATCGTACTTTGCTCAAATCCCACTCACTTTTATTCCTATTCGAGTTCCCTTTGTGATTTGAGTTTCCCTCTTTTGAGTTACGTTTGTTTCTATTGTTCTGCCAGTTTCCTCGTGAAAAATTTGATCTACCTCCGCGTTTACTAAATCGCCTTCCTTTTCCCGAGTGTTCGCCTTGTGCGAATAATAAGTTCTCCTGGCTTTCCACTTGTCCTCCTTTCCGGAGCTTTATCCTTTCCTCAAATGCCTTGAGTTTCCCAGTGATCTCGTCTAAGGTGATCTCGTCCAGATCACTTGTTTGTTCTATGGATGCTACTATCTGAATGAATCTATCTGGTGTGGAATCTAATAGTTTTCGTACTAAAAGTGATTCATCCAAAGTTTTCCCTAATTCTTTTGCCTTCGTGGCATAGCCGTTTAGTTTAGCCGTAAATGCATCCACCGTGTCATCATCCTTCATTTGAAGTGTATTAAACCCAATCATCAATGATTGTAACCGTGCTTGCTGCACTTTCTCTTCTCCAACGTGTCTCGTTTTTAATGAATCCCATAATTCCTTTGCCGTTTCACAACCCGCTACTTGTAAAATCACATCTTCGGTCAACGCTTGATATAGAAAGGCCGTCGTTGCCTTATCCTTCTTATCATCTATTTGCGTGTTTTCCTCATGTTCTATCGCTTCCCATAAACCATGTGCTTCTAATATAACCTTAATTTGTATAGCCCAAACGGTGTAGTTTGTGGTTTTCAATTTAGGGCATTGATATTGTGCAATAGGTGTTACGGGTTTTGGTGGTGTCGAAGTGCTAGTCGTATTGTCACCAGCCATCTTATATGTGCTTATTATCTTCACCTCCAATACGTCTGAGAATACTAACTAGTATGGTATTTCTACTAAGAATGGAATAGAAATAGTTTTTTTTCGGGAATCCTAGTACTACAGGATCAATAAATAGTTCTCGGGGATTCCTAATAGTATGAAATACGACTTTCATTCTTATCTAATAAAATAAGAAAATCCAGAAGAATTTAAAAAACAATTGTTGACCTCGACATTGTATTAACCACGAGTGTGTTTCAATCCTAATTCGTGTACTTCCGAACGCCCCTTGCTTCCTTTTCTTTATTTCAATTTTCCTTTTCCTTTGCAAAAGTAACTCGGCCTTCTTTCTATTTTTTTGAGTTCGATCTATGTCCAAAAACAGACCGAACAGCGTTTTTTCTTTCGGTAACCACACTTCCACGTTGCCTCGAATTTCTCCTTGTACGTTTGTTCTTGATCTTTTCTTGTTTTGACAAGTCAAATAACTTCCTTACGCACAAAATTCGGTACCACTTCTTTTAATCTACACCGAAACAAAAACGGATGTTTTGTTTCTGTTTCCACCGAAACAAACAAGTTGTTTGTTTCTGTTTTCGTTGTTGTTGTTCCTTTGTGTCTTTCGGACATGCTTTCCACACTCTTTCCTTGAGTACTCCTTTATCTTTGTCACACGTATACGTTTCAATCTTTTCCACAACAACGTTCCCCACGTTATACCCCGCGTTTTCTTCTACTTTGTGTCTTGTTTAACCGTTTCACAGAAGTCTCCTTTCCCACTCGTTCTAACCAAACAATGTCCCTTTTTTTCTTTGCCCTAAGTCGCTCAGTAGCACACAAAAGAAAAAAATTCAGCGCCTTCCTACCTGTTCCACAATACTCCTTAAACGACAAGAGGTTTCCTTCCTTTCCCTTCGAAAGTCTCCAACGAAGTTTTTGTCCCACCAATGACGATTGATGTAAACGTTAGCAAACTCCTACGCAAAACAATTGTGCACTATCTTTTCGCAGTCCTTTCCATATTCAAACCGTTGTCTTTTTTGGAAGAAAAAAAAACAAACGTTCCGGCTGAGAACCAAGGATGTTCTCGGCGTTTTTCCCTTCTTGTGACCCTCGTTGATTGCTGTTGGTATTCAAAAAACGAAGCGTATAACCACTTGCTCTTGATGCCAATTGTTGTCCCAAAACTAGATCGATATACAAGTTGCAAAGTAATAAGAATAAGTATGTATATTGTCTAACTATTGTAACGATTCATATTGTCGAGTATATATACATAACGAACCGGTGCCATTGAAATGACACAACCATTCGGTTTTAGTCCCAACCGAAAAATAACTACCATAACTAACTTTTTAACCGCCATAACTAACTTGCGGTTACTAACTTTCTAACGTACATATTTGGTCCTTTATGTTATACTATTTAAATATGAAGCAAAGAACGAGATTATTTGTTCACAGTTTTTACTTGGTACACACATGCAACAAACTATAAAGACATGTCTTGCTATCATAACTTAATAGACTGAAGCTGATACGTGCACGCAGTTGAAGACTATGTCAAGTTGAAATAATTCAACCATGCATTATCTCCATATACCATCATGCATGAATTTAGGAATTAATGCCAGTAACCATGCACTAACCTGTGCACGTTTAGTCCATTGTTTTAGTCTTTCCCACGTTTACGTTTATGTTGCTTAATATTAGGATATCATTGTTCATATCCTTGCCTATATATATGTACTTGTTTATGGAATGAAATTAGAGAAGAAAATGAATTAGAAAAGTTTAGTAGTATTAGTATTATGTTCTTAATCTTTTGCTTGGAGATTGATTGCCTCAAGTAGTCCCTATCATATAGTGTTTTCATCGACTTACTCGATGCCTTTGAAACATACCTCCCCCTTCTGTATTAGAATCCTTGGATGCCATAGCCGAAAACCTCTCAAAACTTGTCAATACCATGACCATAAACAATGAAAAGCTAGCCGCATCGCAATCCAAACTCAACGTTGCCATTAAAAACTTTATTGCAACCCAAAACGCACGCCTATCCGCTATCATTACTAATACCGCTACCCGCGACAACACCATGGCTCAAGTTCTCATCACTTTTGCTTCACAGAATGCAAATATCAAAACCATTTCGGAAGACCACCCCACCATAAACATGACTACTGAAAATCGTGTTACCACAATCCCTAACACCGAGATGACCAAGGTCACCGCCTAAACTCCCTGGCCCGTTCACCTCCCAACGCTGCTCGCAAATTATCTCAGACGACGTTGATTGATCAAGTAAATATGGATGATATAAAATATGGTAACCCAAACAAGGAATTTGAGCATCCATCCAATAGTTGAACAAACATACGACCATGACATGCTCATCGAAGACATGTTAGTCATCTTCCGTTGTGTAGAGATATTTCCTCCCATTCACCAATTCCATCCACCAAAGTTTGTTTTTATTGAATCCGAATACGACCTACCTTGGGAGCCATCTGACCCCAGTTACACAAGCATGAGCCTTAAGGACAAGGCTCGTTTTCAGGCGTGGAGTATTGATACGTGCACGCAGTTGAAGACTATGTCAAGTTGGAATAATTCAACCATGCATTATCTCCATATACCATCATGCATGAATTTAGGAACTAGTGCTTCCAGTAACCATGCACTAACCTATGCACGTTTAGTCTAATGTTTTAGTCTTTCCCACGTTTACCTTTCTATTGCTTAATATTAGGATATCGTTGTTCATATCCTTACCTATATATATGTACTTGTTTATGGAATGAAATCAGAGAAGAAAATGAATTAGAAAAGTTTAGTAGTTTTAGTAGTATTAGTATTGTGTTCTTAATATTTTGCTTAGAGATTGACTGCAGTCCATATCGGAAGTCAATTTCTTTATATTTATCTGCAAATAATTATAATACGAACCTAATTTGCTTAAGAACACATTCTTTTTTTTACAATAAGAACACATACTTCAACCGACATTTCTTATAATCTCTTATCTTCTCTTGTCAAATTTGAAAAAAAAGACAATCTACGTGCGCCTCCTGGCTTTCATCTCTTACATGCCTATAGTTAGTTATAGCTTTGACCCATTTGTCTCCAACTGGGTTGATTAGGAACTAATTGATCTATAACGAGTAAAATGAAAGTTGCCATTATGTAATCATATTGATACACATCATATTTTTTATAAAGAAAATTGCAAAGTTTGGACACAGTCAACCAAACTCTGTTTTCAATTTGGATGCCAAATTAACAGCTTGTTGTAAATTTAGTGCAATTGTGAGAATCGAGTCATACTTGCAAATGGGTTTGGAGGTACGGAGTGTACACTCATCAAGTCACTGATTTTCCCTGACTATTTTAGTGGTTAGGTTGGACGGAGTGGATGTGGGTTTGGAAAACTCACCTAGGTGAGTTTCCAACTCACGCGCGAGTTGCCATGCCACCCTCCAAACTTACCTTGCCACATTGGATTTGCTTGGTGAGTTAACACCGAAAAAACCCACCTTTTGGTGAGTTTCTCACCTCACGGTGAGTTTTATTTGTGGGCCCCTTTCTTTTTTATTAAGTGTATTTTAATTGGTTATTAGTGTTGTGTGGAATTTAGCTGGGTATTATTTCAATAAAGTGGGATAATTTAATGAAATGTGAGTTTTAGTGGTAGGTGATTCCTTATTTTACGGTTGAAAAGTGAGTTGTAAGGTGAGTTTTATTTGGAGAGAGAAAGCTGATGTGGCGCTGACGTGTTAGGTGAGTTTTGCCTCACCACTCCATCCAGCCTTAGATTAAATGGGTGGTTATAAACATTTAAGTGGCAGGTTTGACTACATTAAATGTTTGTAACAATGTTTGCATATTTAAGTGGCAGATTTAACTGCATTAAATGACCAAGTAATTTAAATTTGTCAGGTAACCGACTAATTCCTAAATTATGAAGGATAATTATTGGAGAGATTAATTGGTCATTATCCACTCATTAATTCCCATTGACTAGGTTTCAGTATTTCCCCCTATAAATAGTGAAGGGACTCGTGATTCACCTATTCGGGGGGTCTTGGTTGATCAAAGAACACATACTATGAACCATGGTGTTCTAGTGAGAGAAAGTAGAGAGAGGGATGAAAGAAAAACTTGTAATTTATTAGATTAGAAAGAGAAAGAGAAAAATACAAATGAACTTCCACTAACCCCCAATGGAGAGACATAGGGGGTATTTATAGCCTATACTAAAGCTAATAATACCACATATACAATAATAGTCTCTTGCGTTAAGCATTAGGTCAACACTAGTCCAAGTTCACGTTAAGACAGCCACTTCACTAAAAAGTGAGGCTAACAATAATCTCCAAGATGGTGTCACGCGTGAATTGGTTACAATGTTTCCTATAAGCAAAAATAAAGCAAAATGATAAGAATGAAGTCCAGCATTCCTTGAGATTGTCTTCAATGACCTTGATCTACTTGAATGCTCCATCTTTATTTATTCAGCTTGTAGTATCTAGTTGAGTTTTTACTCCCTCCCAACTAGTAGGCTCTTTTTTTTTCTTCAGCTCCCTCCCAAACAGACACCCTTGAGACTGATTAAGAATCAATGCAAAATTCTTCTTAAGGGACTTCCTCTCATTTAAGAACACTGTGAGTGCTGATATCATCAACATCGTCTTACTTAAAAGCATTCCAGTACCCGAAGTACAAACACTTTATCCCTTTTTTAAGTTCCCGAAAAGACATGGTATGACTTGCTATCATCATACTCATGTGTACATCTTATACTGAAGTACATACTTTATCCCTTTTCTAAAGTTGAAAACGTAGCACCAAAATCAATTAAGACCCGGAAATGCACTTTTCTCCCTCCCGGAAAGACATGGTAAGACTTGCTACACCAAAAGTCACCTAAGTCCCGAGTGTAAGCAATTTATCCCTCTATGTAGTCAAAATGGTAACATCAAAGTCAACTAAGTCCCGAGTGAAAGCAATTTATCCCGCTATGTAGTCGAAACAGTAACATCAAAACGGTAACATAAAAACAACTAAGTACCGGATGTACACATTTCTCCCTCCAGGATGATGACTAACTGAGGAATCATCCTACTCATGTGTACATCGTATATCAACTGGGACTGCTTACTTAGCTTCATAACCCATGATTGCATAAGCAATACTCTGTGAGAAGATGTCGAATCGTACTCTCTTTAACAATTCTTTCTTGATCAACCCAAACTAAATCCCCTTATCTATTCTGTCGGCTAATACTGATGACTACTGGTTGAAGCATAATCCTTCCCTTGTGACTTAATCATGTACTATCCGTGTGACGAAGGAACGATGCAGAGGCAAATCTCTGAGTACCATATACTCACCCAAAAAGTATAAAAAATACATCACCACTTAAAATTTCCTCAACGACGTGAGACACTGAGTACTACAATGTAACTCCTTAAAGTGATAGCTACTTTGTGGGTATAGAGAGAAAGAATCACAAAAGCAACTAGATATCCAAGTCTTCATCACTAGCACAAGTCATCTTCGTTGTGGAGAAAGAAAGAACCGAAGACGAAATAAGTACACTCCCCGTGAAAGTCGACTTTAATCCTAAATAAGTAACATCGTACTATAACCCAGTAGTCATTAAAGTTCAATAATAGCCATTTAAGAGTGAAGGTGAATTTTGATAAGGATCGTTTTAGTGTAATGTATTGTGTTTGATGTGTTGTTGTTTATGATTTTTGATGGTTAACGGATATCGGCTCAATAAATATAACATAAGTACGGCCGTCCAAGTAATAAAACTCGGTCACTTTTACATTACCCGACAAGAGCTTGTTTTAAAACCCGGCTCAATCCGAGAACACGAGCCCAAAATAAATAAACCATAAACATTGTGGCCCAATATCATAACGCAGCCCAACACCAACAATCAAACGCAGCCTAACCCAATTTGATTGCATCCCACCTTATGATCAATTCACTCGGCCCACATATTTGTAAAAATCGGGCTCAGCTCAATCTAAATAACCCTAGAATTTAGGGACTATATAACAATTACCAATCCCTAAACTCTTGCACATACCAACCCTAATCATATAGCAGACGCCTCCATCTCTCTCCCTACGCAGCCAATCAATAATATGAAATCTCATATCAATCACATACATCAATCAAAACACATCATTCTCCTCAACCTAACACACCCATAGCAACAATAAAATCGAAATCAACTCTTTCTTGATTATATTACCATATCCGAAAAACAATTACCTTTGTTTTCTTATCTAGATCGAGCCATGAGCACAAAAAAACTGAGGGAATGGTGTCAAGATCGTGTATACGGTCTCGGGTAGATGTGTTTTGATGTGTTTGTTTTCTTATCGAAAGAAAGACGAGTTTATAACAGATTTGTTAATAAACTGTCTTTAAATTCTAATAGCAAAGATAGTTTGTTCATTACATAGATCGATGATGAGGTTTAGATTGAAAGATTTTAAAGACAAGATTTCATGAATAATGATACTACTTTAGTTTCCTAAGTCAAATATTATGTTCTTGGCGAGATGAGAGTTGATGAGTGTTGCAACAATAAAAATGAAGGGATTAGGTTAGATTTAGGTGTGGTTTTGTGGTGGATTAGTTGTGAACGGAGATTAGGCTAGACTAGGCAGTATTGTGAAGTTTGGATGGATTTTGGTTGCGTTTTTGACAAAAAGAGCTTGTTGTCCCAAATTTGTTTTGAGGTTTTGAGGGACCTAAAAATGTTTTTATTAGGCGTAAAAGTAGTTTTTGAAGAGCTTGTTTCGAACAGATAGTTTTTCACATATCGCACTTTAAAATCGGACTTGAAACGACCAAGTTATAGCCAAATGAAACTTGAAACATTTTTCGGCAAAACCCAATGAATAATGTACTGATGTGAATAGTAAAAAGAGTATTCGGACACTTTCAAACATTTTTGGAATTTCTAAGCACTAGTGAAACATATAGTAACACATATATATATAGATTAGCATCATTTGAAGACGTCATTAACGTATTTTAGGAAAAGCGATAAAGTTACTAAAAATAGTAAGTTTGGTAAAACATTAGCGGATCGGACTTGGAAGTTTAGCGATTATAGATAGTTAGCGCATTTTAAAGATATGGAAGCTTAACAAATATATGGGACGGTATTAACGTCTTGAAACTAAAAACTTTCCTAAAATAGAAACTTTCTAAAAGTAGTAATCTTTGGATAAACGTTGAAACTTATTGAAAAACTTTGTAATTTTATTTAGTCATACTTTATTAAACAAACTAAAACACAAACACATATGGATGTCTTTTCTCTTGAAAGCGTGTCGTACAAGTTTCGGTTATCTTTCGTTTACCTAAGACGCGTCATTTATTTAGGTCGCGTGTAGGACCTTTCGGCTTTATTTCTTCCTCGTTGATTATCGATTCACCACTTGCTTAAGGTGAGTTCATAGCCCCACGTTTTACCGATTTTCAAATGCTTTATACTTGGGTGAGAAACATTGTTTGCTTTTAAAATTAGACACAAGTTCTTAACGTGAGTTTTACATGTTTATGTGTTGCCTAAGTTTTGCTACAAACCACTATTGCCCAAACTATCATGAACCGTTAGTCACCTATGGCCAATTGGATTGGTTAAGTGAGCGTGAATGCGTAAATAGATCTATTGGGACTAATTATCCCTATCTGCTTTGGTTCCACTTAACGAAGAACAAACGGATATATGTCATGTCGATGTGCGTTGTGGTGGTCTTTGGTTTGGGACACCAGTTAAGGGCAGGAATACTATGTGGCATGATATGATATGCCCTGTTTTATTAGCATCGGTGTCATGAGCTTAGCGTAACAGTAAATACTTTTTATGTGATGTTGTATCTGTTATAGTAGTCGCATGCGTTTTGAAATCTTGTGGTCCACTCTTGTATTAACTTAAACCTATGAATTCACCAACATTATGTTGACGTTTTAAACATGTTTTCTCAGGTGCTTAGCTTGGCTTGATTCTTGATGCTAAATGGAGTCTATGTGCTATGTGACTTCGCCAATTTCAAGACTTATCTATTTATATACTCGTTGTCATTGTCAAACTTTATTATGCTTCCACTACATTTAACTCTCTTATGACCGGTTGTAAAACTTAAATTTATTTTCTTTATGCAACGAGTATAACTATTTTTCAAACCGTCCTTTGTTAGTGGTCGTTCTTTATTGCTTTGTGTTCGGATTGTTATGACGTCACGCCCTCGGACACGTATTTCGTCCAGGCCCCGTCTGGGGGTGTGACAGATTGGTAATCAGAGCCAAGGTTATAGAGAACCAGGTAGTTATACTAGGTCTGGTCTATAACCAGTATGTGATCCTATGTGCCTCTATCTGTGCTTACGTGTTGTCTATCCTTGCTATATATATAAGATTTCTATATATACTTGAGACTATTATATATTGCCATATTTACCTTGCCATTCATTTCATCGCTTCTTTATGCCTTGCATGGTTTCATATAAAGGAGATTTATATAAAATTTTGCTTGTGCAGATCATGGCAGCTTCAGCTATTGCTATTTCTTCTGATTCTTTGGATGAGAGTGTGGGATCACCTCCCTCTCGGGTTATTTTTTTTGGTGATATTCCTACTGTTATTCCTTCTACTTTTGTGGTTGTTCCAGAGACTTCTACTATTGCTCCTGTTATTTCATCTGCCGCACCTGTGGTTGAGACGACTCTCGTCGCTTCACCCACTGGATTGTGTGGCTTGGTTCCCTATTCGGGTTCCGATTCTGATTCACCAGATGAGATGTCTTCACCAGGGCACATTTCCCCGCTACCAGCTATTTCACCATTCTTATGCACCGATTCTTCTGAGGCTCCTGATTCTTCTGATGGACCACCATCGTAGGACCCTTATGTTGCTACTATTGCTCGTTGGAGGAGCAAGGTAACATCACGTCCATTGATTGCAAGTTTTATACACGTAAAATATTTATAAAATATTATACTTCAAAAAGCAATTAAGAAAATTCCCTAAGGAAAATTCACTCTCAAAAATATATATAATATAATATATAATACGTATATTAAACCGGGTAAGTATGATCACCCGGGTCGTTATCCCCAATGACTAGTGAAATTGAAACCTCGTTTAAGTCCGGATTCTGATTTGAATTAAGCAAAGATATTTGATTTGGAAAGCTATGACTACTAAAAAAAAATGGACAATTAATCAAATACGGAAAACAAATAAAACGCGACTATTAAGCAAGTAAACTAATTTTAACCCTAAAAATGTAAACTAAAATTCTAAACCTAAGATAGGACAAAAGAAAATTTTAGGAAAAAGAAAAACATTTTTTTTATTTATTTTTGAATTTATTATGAATTAAAAAAACTAATTTATTCTAATTAAATCTTAGAAAATAGCAAATTAAGTACTAAAAAAATTGGAAAAATGATTTTTAAGCTTAGAAAAGTCTAAAATATCATAAAAATAAAGAAAAATATTTTTAACTATTTAAAAAAATTAAAATTCTATTTTTAAAATTAAAAATTAAAGCTCAAAAATGAAATTTAAAATCTAAAAGTGGTGAAAATGATTTTTAGTATAGGAGCTGAGATTAGAGAGGGAAAATTGTTTAAATATTGTGTATTGAGTTCTTGTACCTTGTGCTAAAGTGGTGTAAAGTTTAAACATAGTTTAGGAGCTTAAATGACCTAATTTGGTTTATAGGCATGATTAGCTTGTTCATTGTGCTTAGAATGTTGGTAACTTGATTTAGGAGGGAAAAGATATTCAAATGTTGTTTATTGATACTTGTACATATGCTTTAAAGGCTTATACATTCATTTTATATGTATACATTACATATAGTTAGGGTTTTGATGTAAACGTTAACGTTTAATGCTTGTTTTGATATAACGTTTTGAAAAGTACGTTAAATGGATAATGTACTTGGTAAAAATGATATTAAGATATTGACTTGACATATTAGGATGTTTACATGATGTAAACATAGATATAGATAGCATTAGTTGAGGTTGTGTGGGCTCGTTTACTTTAGAGATGCAAGTTACGTTGCATAATGAGATAAAGCAAAAAAAATCCTTGTATAAAGGTGGTATATATAGTGCATCTAATTTAATATATGGATGATATAGTGCATCTAATTTAATAGATGGATAATTACATTGATGAAAATTGCGTGTTGTTATAGTCTCCCTCCCTTAAAAGAAATCTCGTCCCGAGATTTAGTAGAATGATTGAGTGTAAAAGTTTAGAGATTCATTCATATGAGGGTAATATTGACAATGATTTCATGCAGTAAGGGATTTGTTCGTACAAACGGTTTACAGACTGAAAGAATGTTGTTCGTACAAATGCCGTATACTTAAGCCTACTCATTTATAATTTGTCACTTACAAAAAGAGGCGTCCCGATCCTTGTAACTGAGAAATTATAAATTCATAGTTGGGTAATTTATAATTTCCTTATTCAAATGAAGAAGCTTCCTAATTCATTTCAATAAGATGATTATAAATCATCCTACATAAGCATAAAACATGATATCAAAATGGTGATGTGTAGAAGATGATATGATTTTTCAAAATCAATGCATTTTTGGTATGTTTTTATTCTTTTAAGTTCGTTTTAAATGGAAAATGGTATGTGTAATTAAACACATATCATGAGGTTTAGTCAGGTTTTACTTCGATCACCTCGTATGATCAAAGTTTCACCGTCGATGGGGATGTGGACGACTTTCTCGTCACAGATAATTCTAGCATGATACTTGGATAACCAATCCATACCAATGACGACGTCGAAACTACCAAGTTTAATCAGCATAAGGTCAATTTTGAAAGGTTGGTTTAGCAAAATCAGAGTGCAACCCTGGATAACGGTATTAATGCCTACTAGGTTTCCATCGGCCATTTCAATGTCGTAGGTGGTATCTAGTGTGATTGGTGGGATATTAAGCATAGAAGCAAGAGATATGGATATAAAACTTTTATCGGCTCCTGAATCAAATAATACTCTAGCTAGATGTTGGTTTAGAAGGAACGTATCCGTGACCACGTTCGGGTCTTGGTAAGCGTTCTTGTCCATCAGCACTGACTTCTGTAATGCCTTTTCTCTCCACGGGCATGACAAGTTACTAACACTGGCTACAGGTTGCTTCCAGTGGCTGGCCCTTTGTTTTTGCAGTTCCTGGTCAGATGACCCACCTTGTTGCAAGTCTGACACTTGATAGTGCAAGGTCATGTGTGATACAGAGTGCATTTCTTACACAGGGGAAGGCTTCCAGTATACCTACTGTTTTCAGTTGGGGTGACAGTATGAGCCCTGACAGTATCTTGTCTTCTATTCTGTTGTTGTTGGTGATCATTGTTGCGGTTGTTATTGTTGTTGTTATGGTTATTCTGGTAGTTGTTGTTGGTGAAGGTTCTTCTATCATCAAACTTTCGTTTGTGATCATTGGTTCCTTGCACAGAATTGTGCTTTGTTACTTGATCCATTAACCTCTGGGTTATGGTAATAGCTTCCTCCAAAGTTTGAGGCTTTGAAGCGGTAACATTTCCTTCAATACTTCTGGGTAATCCCCCGATGAAGACTTCCATAAGTTTCTCAGAATTTGGCATCATAGTTGGACATAAGAGTTCTAATTCCTTGAATCTTCTAATGTAAGTCTTGAGATCATTCCCTTTTACAGTCAGATTGTAAAATTCATCTTCCATTTTCTTGACCTCGGTTCAGCAGTCTTAGCCAAACATGGTACCAAACACTGAGAAACTCATGGAAGTTTTCATCAGACGATTACCCAAAAGTATTGAAGAAAATGTTACCGCCTCAAAGCCTCAAACTTTAGAGGAAGCCATTAACATAACTCAGAGGTTGATGGATTAGGTAACAAAGCACAATTCTATGCACGAAATCAATGATCACAAACGAAAGTTTTATGATATAAGGAACACCACTAACAGCAACAACTACCCCAATAATCGCACCAACAACTATCAAAACAACCATAACAACCGCAACAATGATTACCGCCAATAGCAGAATAAAAGACAGGAAACCTTCAGGTCTTATGCTACCACCCCAACTAAAAATGGTAGGTATACTGGAAGCCTTCCCTTGTGTAAGAAATGCACTTTACATCATACAAGACCTTGCACTGTCAAGTGTCAGACTTGCAACAGGGTGGGTCATCTGACCATAAACTGCAGAAATAATGGACCAGCCACTAGAAGCAATCAGCAACCAGTATCAGTAACTTGTCATGCCTGTGGAGAGAAAGAGCATTACAATTATCAGTGCTCGAAGATAAACAACAGTGCCCACGGAAGAGCATACTTGATTGAGGGATATAAGAACGCGTTCACGTGTCTCCGCAACGTTAGTCACGGGGTAAGTTTCCCCTTATTCTAAACCACATCTAGCTAGAGTATTATTCGATTCAGGAGACAAATAAAAGTTTTGTATCCATATACTACTTGACTCTCATGCGTAATATCCCACCAATTACACTGATACCACTTATGGTTATAGAAATGGCCAATGGAAACTTAGTAGGTTAATATTCGTTATCAGGGTTGACACTCTGACTTGTTAAAACAACCTTTCGAAATTGATCTCATGCCGATTAAACTCGGTAGTTTTGACGCCGTCATTGGTATGGATTGGTTATCCAAGTATCATGCTAGAATTACTTGTGATGAGAAAGTCGTCCACATCCTAATTAACGGTAAAACTTTGATTCATCCGATGGTGATCAAAAGTATTTAAAAACCCGACTAAGTCTCATATCTTGTATAAAAACCGAAAGGTATATATCCAGGGGATGTCAAGTTTTCATAGCCCAAGTAATAGAAAAGAAGTCAGAAGAGAAAAGACTAGAAGATATCCCAGTAGTCAGAGAATTCCCAAAAGTTTTTCTTGAAGATCTACCTGGCCTTCCTCTCGTTTTCCAAGTAGAATTCCAAATCGATCTAATTCCAGGAGCGACACCTGTAGCCCGAGCACCTTATAGATTAGCTCCTTCAGAAATGCAGGAACTATCTAACAACTTCAAGAGTTAGCAGACAGAGCAGGGTTTTATACCGACAAAGTACTTCACCTGGGGAGCTCCTGTCTTTAATTGTTTTAAAGGAAAAGAGGATCTTTTAGAATGTGTATCGATTACCGGGAGTTGAATAAACTTACTATAAGGAATCGTTATCCATTACCCAGGATCGATGACTTAATCGACCAACTTTAAGGTTCGAGTGTTTACTCGAAAATCGACTTAAGATCAAGTTATCATCAATTGAGAGTAAGGAATGAAGATATTCCCAAAACTGCTTTCAGAATGAGGTACGGACACTATGAATTTCAAGTGATGCCATTTGGTTTAACTAACGCACCTACTGTATTCATGGATCTCATGAACCGTGTGTGCAAACCATACTTGGATAAATTTGTGATAGTGTTCATCGATGATATTCTCATCTACTCTCATAACAAAGAAGAACACACAGATCATCTGAGAATAATCTTGGAATTACTCAGAAAAGAGAAATTATATGCCAAGTTCTCCAAGTGTGATTTCTAGATTAGTATCGTACAATTTCTTGGACACTTAATTGATAGTCAAGGACTTCATGTTGACCCCGCTAAGATTGAAGCAGTTAAGAATTAGGCATCTCCCACTACACCCACAGAAATACGTCAATTCTTAGGACTTGCTGGCTAATATCGGAGATTTATCAAGGATTTTTCAAAGATTGCAAAGTCTTTAACTGAATTAACCCAGAAAAACAAGAAGTGCATCTGGGGAAAAGACCAAGAGACGGCTTTTCAACTGCTTAAGAAGAAGCTTTGTGAAGCTCCAATCTTAGCATTACCAGAAGGAAACGACTATTTTATTGTTTACTGTGATGCATCACTTCAAGGACTGGGTGCTGTATTAATGCAAAAAGGGAAAAGTTATTGCTATGCATCCGAAACTCAAACCTCATTAGAAAACTTCTACCACACATGATCTCGAATTAGGTCTGCTGTTGTGTTCAAATCTTTTAAAAATTTGGAGACACTATCTATACGGTACAAAGTGTACTGTGTTCACTGATCATAAAAGTCTTCAGCATATCCTTGATCAGAAAGAGTTAAACATGAGATAACGCCATTGGTTAGAATTGCTCGCAGATTACGATTATGAGATTCGTTACCATCCTGGAAAGGCAAATGTTGTGGCAGATGCCTTAAGCCAGAAGGAACGAATCAAACCACTCCGAGTTAGATCATTAATCATGACCCTTCACCCAAAGTTACCAACACAAATCCTCAAATCTTAAACCGAGGCAATCAAAAGAAGAAAAACATCAAAGCTGGAACCTACGAAGGAATAGACAAATCATTTGAAATTACGTCCTGGATGGAACCAGTCCCGTATCAAGAATCAAAGGTGGGTTACCACTCTTTGGCGGTCTTTGAGAGACTTGATCATGCAAGAATATCATAAATCGAAGTATTCCATTTCACCCTGGTTCTGACAAGAAGTATCAGGATCTAAAGAAAACTCATGTATCAGGATCTTAAGAAACTCTATTGGTGGCCTAACATGAAGGCAATCATCGCTGAATATGTTGGCAAATGTTTAACATGTTCTAGAGTTAAGGCAGAATGTCAGAAGCCATCCGGCTTACTGGTACAACCAGAGATTCCTATGTGGAAGTGGGAGAGAATAACAATGGATTTCATCACAAAACTACCCAAAACCTCAAACGGACATGACACAATCTGGGTCATTGTCGATCGCCTTACCAAATCCGCACATTTCATCCCTACCCGAGAGACAAATAGTATGGAAACCCTTACAAGGTTATACATCAAAGAAATAGTCTCCCGGCATGGCGTGCCAATATCTATCATCTCGGATCGTGACAGTCATTTCACATCCAGATTCTGGCAATCATTACAAAGTGCTTTGGGTACTCAATTAGACATGAGTACGGCATATCATCCCGAGACCGATGGACAAAGTGAAAGAACCATCCAAACACTCGAAGATATGCTTCGAGCCTGTGTTATAGATTTTGGAAAAGGATGGGAAAGACACTTACCATTAGTAGAATTTTCCTACAATAACAGTTACCATGCCAGTATTAAGGCAACACCATTCGAGGCACTTTATGGTCGAAAGTGCAGATCACCTGTCTGCTGGGCCGAAGTTGGAGATGTTCAACTTACGGGACCAGAAATAATCCATGAAACCACTGAGAAAATAGTTCAAATCCGACAACGCTTGCAAGCTGCAAGAGACCGGCAGAGAAGTTATGCCAATATAAGACGGAAGCCTTTAGAATTTCAAGTTGGAGATCGTGTTATGTTAAAAGTGTCACCTCGAAAAGGTATCATTCATTTTGGAAAGCGAGGAAAGCTTAACCCTCGATACATTGGACCATTAAAAATCCTTGAACGGATTGGCATAGTGGCATACAAACTAGAGCTTCCTGAAGAGCTCAGTAATGTCTACAATACTTTCCATGTTTTTAATCTAAATAAATGCCTATCTGATGAATCCCTTATCATTCAAATGTAAGAACTTCAGCTTGATGATAAGCTTAACATTGTGGAAGAACCCGTAGAAATCATGGATCGAGAAGTCAAACAAATGAAACAAAGTCGTATCCCTATAGTCAAAGTAAGATGGAACTCTAAGAGAGGACCAGGATTTACATGGGAATGTGAAGATCAAATCCGTGTTAAGTATCCCCATCTATTCTCAAACACCACTCCTGCATCCAACTAAATCTCGGGACGAGATTTCTTTTAAGTGATGGTTATAACAACCCACAATTTTCATCAATGTAATTATCCATCTATTAAATTAGATGTAATTTTCATCAATGTAATATCTACTTATTAAATTAAGTACAACCATTTTCACGTGAATATTTTTGCTTTATTCCACTCTTTATGCAACGTAACTTGCATAACCAAAGTAAACGAGCTCACGCAACCTACCAATGCCAACTATATCTACGTTTATAGCAAGTAAATGTCCTAATATGTCAAGTATATGTTCTAATATCATTTTTACCAAATACGTTATCCATTTAACATACTTTTCAAAACTAGCATGAAACGTTAACGTTTATATCAAAACCCTAACTTTATGTAATGTTTACATATAAAATAAATGTACAAGCTATCAAATCATGTGTACAAGTGTACAATTCATAATTTTAGAATATTAATTCCCTCCTAAATCTTGGTACAACTCCTTAAAGCTCAAAGTACAATTCGACTATGCATAGAATTCAAATTAGCTCATTTTCCCTCCATTTCTTTAGGAATTTTGTACCACATTTTAAGCACATGTTACAAGCTTCCAATGCACACTTTTCTATTAAACCCTAACCTTAACTAGTCCTACACTAACCCTAAAACCTAAACCCTAATCCTAAACCCAAAAACCCTAGCAAACCCATTACATCCTTAAACTAGTTCATAGTTTTTAGAATTTGATCCATTGATAAACCATAGGATCTGGGAAAAATCAATAGGCTTTGGGTACTAAGTAAAAATACTAGGTTGTAGCCCTATGTCTTGTGATTATTTTGCCGGTTGACTCAACCCGATTCAATGTTGGATGAATTAGTTATAGCCGAAATGGCAAAAGTGCGCAGATTCTGCACACCTATAATAAATGGCTGTTATCTCTAAATTTTTGTATAGTGACCCCTAAACATGTAAAACTAAAGGATGTAGAGGACTCAAAAATATAACCATGCTCACTGGTTTGAGCTTAATCAGAATTACAGTTTGTAAATGACAACCATTTTACTAGGACCGATGTTGGCTGTCCAAAAACAGCCATGAACTCGCCACCCCTAAACAAGTTCTAACTTAAAAACTAAGCTACCAAGTACCTTAAGCACCTCAAGCAACTCAAGTAGATCTATGACCTCACCACCACCTTCACCCACATGTTACCTAGCAAGCACCCTAGCACCACCATCATCCAACTTGACCACCAAGTTATATACTGAAGGTCCTTTTAAACTGAATGGATCTTTGCAGCCTATAAAGGATGATAGCCAAGATGTATAAATACAAATGACTATGTAGAAACTATGACTATGAATACTATGTGTTAATGCGGAATCTTAACACAGGTACTAAGAAGAACAATGAACAACTAAATAACAACTTTATTAATGTGTTCTTGAGGATTACTAACTATGATATTGTATATGATTTGCTAAACTTGTGTATTCATCTGTAATCATCTATGTCTGACTATGCCAAAGGAGATCCTTTTATATACTAAGGATAACCCTAAATGGCTTACATATCTTTTTCTAAAATATCTCATAAATATCTTTTAAATATCTTCTCAACGGTACTAACTAACTTTCTACTAACGGTACTAACTAACTAACAGTACTTAATACTTTGTACTGTCGGTACTAAGTATAACTGTCAGTACTAACTATTTGTACTGTCGGTAAACTGAATTTAAAAAACTTAATCCCTAACATATACTAACCCTAGTCACCCACCCTAACTTCACATCTTCTGGGGGGCTGCCCTTAGCTAAGCTACAGCCTCATAGCCTTCCTTAGTCACCTTAGCTGAACCTTGAACCCCACTCCAAGTTTACTTGGTCCTTACTCCATCCAACATGGCCTCTACTTCTTCTCTACCCTATATATACCCACGCATACATACATACATTCATATTCACCATCAAAACTTCATATTACCTCAAGTCATGATCTAAACAACTCCAAGGAAGATTAAGAAGAAAGTATACAGCAAGTAAAAGCCAAGAAACAAGAAGAAAGAAGTCTCTTGATTCATCTTTTAAGTTTTCAAGTTGTTTTTGCTCCATTCGACCCATTTTCATCATTTCAAGTACTAGTAAGCCTTCAATCTGTTCTTCTAATTCTGCTTTGGTTTAGATCTTTCATTAGCTTTATTAGATCATGTGTAAGTCACTTGTTCAAGCCTTAAACCAACAAAAACATACGGTTTGGTTTTCCTAAACCAAACGACCCATTTTGCTATTTCTAGTTCACAAGCTCTTTCTATAAGCTATAAGCTCGTAAAAGTTACTATTAGCTTTATATTAATAAGCTATAACATGCCAAAATTGATTTCTAAAAAAATATCAATATTAATGGTTTTTTGGACTAAATTCCAAATGTTATTTCATAATGCGAAGGGGTATAAATTGTAAATTCTTGAAACTATAATTAAAGGGGCTGAAATTGTAATTATTCTAAAGTTCAAAAAAACCTTCAGGGGTTTGTTTTGTCATACTTGAAAATTAAAGGTTTAAAGATTTTAAAAGTTATATTAAAAGGATTAACTTTGTAAATATATATAAACCAAGGGTATATATTGCCATTTTGCATTCTTAAAGGTATAAAATGTAATATTTTTATATAAATTATAAAAATATATTTAAATATTATAAGACTCGATTTTATTAAAACCCGACACATTTCTTGTTATCATTCGTCGATCGAAACACTATAAAATCAATGATGTTATAAATATAACATAATTTATCATCCACTAGCTTTTGAAGAAACCTAAAATGATAAAATCTTATCATTTAATCTATAACGTATCACGTTACTAGGGAATTTCATGTGAGGGGTTTCATTTGGGTAAACGCTTTGACGAGTTGCTGGATTTACGATTTAAAGTGTCCTAGCTCCTCAAACGTTTACTACATGACCTCTGGATTATGATAGCCCAAACAGTGTTACGATGTTTTCATAAACTAATAAACTAAATAAACGTCAATAAAGCTTTGAAGTATAATCAAAGACTTGACACATATTACCTCAGGTTGCGTGACGAGGCCGTTTACTCTCATTTGAATTAAATTTCAAATCAATCAACTACCTTATCAATGTGAGTTCATAGTCCCACTTTTACATGTTTTCTAAAGTCTATGGGGAGATACATGCTATAAACTATGAATACAAGTGTTTTCAACTGTATGCTATCCTAATGTATTATTGCCTAAGTTCCTCTATTCGCCATAAGGCCCCGCTATCATGAACCGTTAATTACTTGTAACCGAACGTACTGGTTGAGTAAGCGCGAATGCCGTGAATAGATCTATTGGGACTAAACTTCCCCGTCCGGGTAGGTAACAACACACTACCATGTCAAACAGACGCATTTCATTTGAGTAACCCTGGGTGTTTGGCAAAGCACCTGCTCGGGGCAATAACTTATGAATAACATTTACTTAAGGCTTCGGTGTCTTGAGCTTAGTGCAATAATATAATATTGTTTTTCCCATGATAATTATATTCATTGCAATTATTACACTTTCAATAACATGTATTCAACTATTACATTACAAACACTATGAATTTCACTCAACCGTTGTGTTGACCCTTTTAGCATGTTTATCTCAGGTAATTAAGCAAACTATGGCACGGAGTGGCATTTGACTTAAAGATGTCCAAACCTGTTATCATTCAACTTTATGTTTTGAAATGTAATTTGGGACCTCCGTTTGTAAAAACTCTGATGAATAATGAATGATAACTTATCTTTTAAAAACATCTCTTTTTAAGTCGTTTTCTATTATTGTGACTATGATTCATGAAGTAATCCCCCAAATTAGCTTCCGCTGCTATATGTCAAATATTGGGGTGTTACACAAATGGATTTGTAAAGGTGTCACTTTCAAATATTGGAACTTCTTTATTTGGTTCAACATTTGTAGAACTGATTAGAGAGGTTTTTGTTTCATTGTTTGGTGAAGTACTTGGATAGGAGCATCTTTGTCAATGGAAGTAGATGAAGAAGCTCCGGTTGTATCTGGTGGAGTTCGAGTTGCAGCGAAAATGGGGGTAGATACATCACTTGGAGGTTTGAAGTATTCATCGTACATTGGTTGAAACATCAAATCTTAGTCATTCTTTATAGGAGGTTTAGTTGATGTTAAATCAGCCTGGTTAAGCACGAGTCCTGAACTAATGTGTCTAGAAGTCAACCCTTGAAGTTCTGGTCCTGAACCGTGTTGTTCGTAAGCCGTTTTGGTAAGTTCGTCAAATTGTACGTTTATTGTTTTTATTATTTGTCTGGTCCTTTTGTTGTAGATCCGGTACGCCATCTTGGATGGTGAATAACTAATGAAGATTCCAATGTCTACTTTAGGCTGAAGTTTCCCAAGATCATCAAAATCATTTGTTGGATAACATAATGCACCAAAAATGTGAAGATACTTGAATTCTGGTTTATGATCTCTGAGCAGCTCATATGGAGTCTTATTGTAATGGGTATGGATAAGGAAGCAGTTTTGAGTATAACATGCAGTAGCAACAACTTCATCCCATAGAAATAACAGAGATTTGGAGAAAATAAGCATGGTCTTTGCAGCCTCTACCAATGTATGGTTATGCCTTTCAACTACGCCATTTTGTTATGGAGTACGTGTAGTGAATGTATGATAAGTTATTCCAACCTCTTCTGTGTAATTCTTTAAAGTCTTATTAATAAATTCAGTGTCGTTGTCTGTATGAAGATATCTTACTATAGTGTTAAGACTAACTTGAGCTTGCTTTAAAAATTTGATGATAATTTATAAAGCTTCATCTTTTGTTCTAAAAAACTTTACCCAAGTAAAACGAGTATAATCATCAACGATAACAATAATATATCTTTTCTTGTTTATACTTTCTATCTGCATTGGTCCACATAAATTCATATGCAACATTTAAAGTTTCTCATTTGTACTTGGTTCAGGCTGGTGTGGATGAGATTCCTTCTTGCTTTTTCCCATTTGACATGCTGAGCACAAGTGAACTTTAGAATACTTCAACTTGGGAAAACCTTTAACAAGACCTTGTTTAGCAAGCTAATTGATGGTGCTGAAGTTTAAATGAGACAAAGGACGGTGCCACAACTAAGATTTTCTCTTTGAGGCTTTGGAGAGTAGACAAACTGGAAAGGACTTTGATAACACTCCAAATATACATAAAATATCCCTCGAAAATACATGAAATATACATGTTAACACATGAAATATTGCAAAGTTTGGTTGTTTGTTGTGCAATAATCATTTCAGGACCAAGAATGAAGAAAATGCCTAAACGTCCAAACAAATTCTGTTAAATGCACTAACGGTCGTTATAAGAAGAATCTAAAAGAGAATCCAATGAAGAATTAATGAACGAGGCTAAAGTGTGGCGCACAATTCTTTTTGTGTGGTGTACTTTGAAAAAAAGTAAATGCAATATAATTATACACCAAGTGCGGCGCACTTCACCTGCAGTTACTCAAAATCAGTAATGATTGTCATTATTGTGCAACTCTTGGCTTGCCAATTCCCACAACTGATACTCCACTCCTCACCTATAAATTGAGCATGAAATGGAGGCTCAAATCATCCCATTCCACACATTCCATCTTATATCTCATCTCAATTCATCTAAAAATTCTCAAGAGGTTTTTCTAGTAGTTTTGGGAATATTGTTCTTAGTTCATCACAATTTCTAGGTTGTAATCATCTAAGGAGGTGTAATTCAAGCTATTAAGGGCTGTGACAGAGTTGTTTATAGTTTGGAGTTAAATTTCTAGGTTTTTAGAATCATTGTTCGAAGGAAAACTCTTGAAAATTAATATAATTTTCTATTGGAATCGGTATAAACATGTTTCTCTTCTTGAATGTTATGTTTTCTGAATCTAACATGCTTGTTATGTGTTTTGAATTGATGAATATGGAGTAGTTTAACATGTTTGTTTGGGGATTATGAGGAAATTATGGATCTAACTTGGATAAACTAATGAATTTTGGAAATTATTAATATGAACTTGATGTTTTTACACTCGGATCTCTTAATCATCATTTGATCATCATACTAGTTCAGATATAGGTCGAAAGACTCCGACTATATGCTTGATTTCTAAGTTGTTTGTCTTTGACAACTAGATTTTAGCCTTGTGAGGATTGGCTAATAAAATGATCATTAACCGAGGATAAAAAGGTTTAACGCTTAACCTCATGTCTAACGAACTTGGTTAAGAAAGTCCATATTCCTATTTTCCAAACATGAATCGAACTTAAAGCATTTTTGTAATCAAAAGTAAAGGCCGAAAGGATTTTTGATTATAATGAATAGATAATCATTTTAGTAAACTAACTGTTTCTTTAATCGATTATACTTTAATTATTGAACCCATTATCCATCCAAGTTTATCTTTATTTGTTCTCATCCCCTAAGCAAACATTATTTTATATCTTGAATTTGAATCATTATATTTAGATCATGATAGTCTATTAGATAACCCTTTCGTAATATAATCTACCCTTTTTAAGAATAACCAATCCCGTGGAACAACCTGGTCTTACCCTAAACATATACTATAAACGGGGATTTATAATTTATCCGTATGTTAGTTGGAAATCGGATAAAACTAAAATTATAAATTTAAAGTTTTTATAACACATCAAAATTTTTGGTGTCGTTGTTCGGGATTGATTTCCTTCTTGAATTAGTCTTTATTGTATTACAAAGTAAAATTTTCAAAATCGCCGTATAATTTTCTGGCAAACTGAACCAATTTTTTTACAGAAAGTGCGCCGCACATAACCATTGTGCGCCGGTTTTTCTGCAAATTACAAAAAGTACGCCGTACTTTTACCAAGTACGCCGCACTTCTTGCCCTTTTCACAAACAGAACCAGTTTTTCAAAGGAAAAGAACATCAAACCAAAAACCCCAAACCTATAAACTGTAAATTGACCATTTGAAAAGAACGCCGTACTTTTCCTTGTGTTGATTATTGTCAAAATATTATATTATAGCATCTTGTACTTTAAAATGGGAAAAATCAAAACGAACTATTTGATAGCTTGCTTGTTTAAAATTCTAAATGCCTACACATGTCTCTTAATTTCTAAATGTTGCTTATTTGACTTTGACCTCATGCAAAATAAAAATAAAAATAAAAACATCAAAAGAATTAAAGAATTTTATATAATGATAAATGTGCTTAAAAACTTGATATTTTCCATGTTTAATAGATATTTAGGAAATAATAAAATTAAGAAAGATAAAAATGCTAAAATTAAAATTTTTAAAAGTCTTAAAACTCAGAAAGTATGCCACACTTTTTATAAAGTGCGCCGCACTTTCCTGGCTAAAACCAAACAAAATGCTTGTTTCTTCATTTTTGAACAAAAATTGCTTGAACTATAAAATGCTATATGTTTATTAATATTATGTAAATGTAAAAAGGTATTATTATTTGTTTTTAAGACTAACCAACTAATTGGTTTGTTTTTTTATGTTGTCTTAATCTATAAGAGTTATGGATCCCAATTTATGTCTTGGAAAAATTTGCTTAGGAGAAAACATTGTTGAAATTTCAAGTTACAAGATTGAAGGATCTGGAGACTAGAATTCTCTAGGATTTTAGGACAATGCTAACAGGGGAGGAAAGAAGGAAACAAAAGCTATGGTTTCTCACCAGATGGATACCAAAAAAGTTATTGATAAATTCGTAGGTCCTTGTTTTGTCAATGGGCTGGAAGCTTATGATGGGGAGATTAATCTTAGAGTAGAGGAGAACATGATCTCGAACGAATATGCTATAAAATTATCCCTGGAACAGATGGTGAAAAGAGGAAACAAAGTGGTTAAGAAAGAACTCATTGTTGCACTAAGAGGAGAAATCTATTTTGTGAAGTTTATTATCAACCCAGAAGAAGATGATATGGAACCTGGAGTAATTCTTGGAATGTCATTCTTACATTTGACCAAAGCAATTACTTATTTCAGGGCTGGAACTGTCATAATATATCCTGAGTTCGATCCATTTTTGGAAGACATTGAAGAATGAGAAAAGAGTTTGGATGATTGGGACCACTTGCTTTATTTTAACTTAGATGATGTACCACTATTAGATGGAAAACAACTTCCGTAGTTTGTATGCAAAATGGGAAAAGTAGCCGTAACAAAAAGAGAGGCATGGAAAACCTTAACTTGTTTTATCAAGATATAGGAGCATCTTCATCAGCTGGTGGTCATTTAACTCAAGAAGAAGAAGCAAAAGAAGCATTGGCAATCAGAATTACCCAAAAGTTTGCTTTTATAGAGGAATAAAGGCCTGTAATCGAGACAATGGCTTATAATGACAAATACAAGAATATACTCGATGAGATTTGGAAAGACAAGGTGGAGTTAGATGGAAAGATTGTAAAAGAAGAAGATGAAGCAGTAAAAAGGATTAAAGGTGAGGCATTGAAAGAGAAGGACAAAATGGAGCGAGCAAAGATTTAGAATATCAATCATAATTGAGAAGTATTATTTCACTTTCCTATTTTATCTTTCTCTATAATATTTTTACATTGAGGACAATGCTCATATTAAGTATGGGGGGAGATAAACTGGAAAAAGTTAAGTTAAAAAAACAAGTTAAAATAAAATCTTTTGAAAAAATAACATTTTATGATCACATATAAGCAATCTGACTCTTGATTGATAACATTACTAGCATATTTATACCACCCAGAAAAATTGTGAGGATTAGATTTTAGGAATTCATGTATCCATCTTTGATACCTAAGATGATTTTTATCTTTAGTGTAGAATAATCTTAACACAAGTATGGAATGATTCACTTAGAGTTTTAGAGAGAGAGAGGTGGTTGGATGAACACTTTGAGAGAGAAAGAAAAATGATAATATTAGCTTAAGTGAAAAATGTGACAAATGAACAATCAACACCTCTCCAAGCAATGGAGAGGGTTTATATATGCCTAGCTAACCGGCCATGGGCTTGTGATATGGGCTTACAATGTAACTTTGGCCTGGTTAGCTTTCTAGTATAACATTACTAGTTACTACGAGCTATGACTACATATATTGGAAGTGACCGATACTTTTCCGTATTTCTAACAATCTCCCCCTAAGGTAGGTCACTCCAATTTACAAAAATTTAAACTTAGCATACTATGCTTTCACTTCGGTCTTGATCTCGTAGTCTTTAATCTTCAATCATTTACTTGTGATTTGATGTAGTGATCAGTAACTTTTAATGTGAGCTTGTTCCTTTGTCTTGACATGAATGTGATCTTTGAGCTTTTTGAAATCATCAACCAAGTATAATCTTGTTTCGCCATCTTGTAAACTTTTCCATCTCGTGAACTTGTAACTTCTGGACCGACATGCTCATACCTTTCTTGATTTGATAATCTTGAAAAGCTTTAATAATGCATCTTTCTTGAATTTCTTTAACTTTAACACTTTGTCGCTTCAAGAAGGACGTATGGTATCAGAGTAGCGGAAGTCTTAAAACATGTACTTGAGCTTTCATGATGTCTTTATATTTGTCGGTTGGGTATGAGCATGTGGCTATGAATCTTGTGAGTCAGCTGGAATCAGGTACCTCCATCACCATCTTTAAATATTCCTGAAATAAAACAGTTAGCAATAAAGCAGGGGGACGAATATGGCTTTGTCATTCGCCCGTGTTTGGTTGGAGTAACCTTCGAATCCGTGAGGATCGACCTGTGATCAGATAGATTCAATTTAAGAAGAATCTTCTTGACAGGATTTCCAGCTGTAGTATTGAATCTTTCTAACACATATGTATTAGATTCATCGTACTCAGCATGTTCTCATTATCAGAACGTCTCAAAGCAGACAACACGATATGAGTGAACCAGCGAGTTACTATCTCACCGATTGAAATAAAAAATTGATTTGAAAATCAATCGACGTGTCACTTGCTAAAGTGTTTTTGTGACACATCGAGAGTGTTAATCATTTCAAAAATTTATCAGCAATCATCAATTCATAACCTGGAACAAGTTTGATTCTTATAGAATCGCCGTCCCATCGTGTCTTTCCAGTTGTCACATTGTTTGAGTCATATAAAATCACACCAAGGTCACTACCATTGTGCTTGTTCGATGTTAGCTCAAGCAGGATTTCCATCTTCACTGTGAATTATATCATTCAGATGTTCTGGCAAAATCACAAGGATAAAGCGTAGGCCTCGTAATATGATAACTCGCTATTCACAATATGTGAACTAGCGAGCATGATTTAACAGTGGTCCCTAATGAGACTTTATTGGATGATCTTTTTTGTCTAGGACTCAATAGTGCACTTGTTATTAGTGATTGGGGCTTAGAGGCAGACTGCACCTTTTCAATATCAACCAACTCGGTGTGAGAACAGTTGATAGAAATGCTTGTAATCTCCCGTGAGAATTGAAACATAGAGTCTGTTGAGAGAACCTTGAGTGGCTATGGAGGGTTGTGCAAAGCGTCATATGGGTCCATGTCTGCCTTTAATCCTCAGACAACTCCTTTAGTGTTCTCTGACAGAATTTTAGTATTGACGGTTTCTTCTAGTGTATGTGAGAGGGCTTCTTATTTTTCAGCCTTTATCCTTTCATTTTATTTTTCAGTCTTCACCTTCAATGCTTACCGAGACTTCATAACTAATACCTTGTTGGGTTTGTTTCAGTGTTAGCTCCATCTCAGTCCGCTTTATTCCCGATTCTTACTTTTTCTCCTTTTGTTTTATACCTAAGGACTTCTACACTAACTAGTGGATATCCTTTGGTAGATCCATCCAGTTCTGGTTGGATCATAGGATTTGAATACCTATGCCTAACCACCTTATATCTCCATAAATTTAAGTACATGGTCAGTCTTTTGGGTACTCCATCACAATCGAAACAAAAATCATTGAAAAGTTCAATCAAAGTGTTTGATATAAATATCAAAATATTTACACTTTGAAAGTTTTCCGTTATCACTAAAAAACTCCCCCTTAACATGTGCACCATAATTGTAGTACATGTTAAGTTTAGAGTGCATTGAGTCCATTTTATATGATCACATTTCAATACAAGTTAGATTCAGTTTAATTACATTTCCTCCCCTTATCCAAAATGTTAATCCCTTGATATTTTGGATAGGGTTAATTGCCTAAAAATGTATTATACTTGCCACTTTTTGTCATTGTATGCAAACAACTATTTTTTTTGCTATTGTGTCGCTGAACTTTTGAATTCGTGCTATTATGTGTATTCTGCGACTAATTCTGCATGTAAAATGACCATTTTACCTTTCAAAATTTGAAAAAAGTAAGGGTAAAATGGTCACAAAATACACACAATAGCACGAATTTATAAGTTGAACGACACAATGACAAAAAAATAGTTGTCTACATACAATGACAAAAGTGGGCAGTATACGTCCACATTTTAAGCAAAATTAACCTTTTGGATATCAGTTGATAACAGTTTCGGGGTTAAAAATGTTAGATAAATCTCTAATTAGGAACAAGGAACATTTTAATGCTCCCCCTCAAGTTTTGAGGGTATATAAGACTTTGCTGAGTATAAAAATTTAAAATTTTTTGAATTTACTAAGAAATTCTTAAAATTTTTATACTCGAGCACACCTTATTGTTACCATAAGTCTACACTACTTATACACAAATTCACGAGTTTATGATATACAAAATGACTTTTGAGATATGAACACAATATGACAAAGTCATATTGTTCTTTGTAGCAGTCTGAGGTCAGTTCCGTAGAGTCTACTACCAACGAATTTATCCAAACTCCTCATCATCCTTCTTTCCTTTAGTAGCTTGTTGATGACCTTGATCATGAAATGAGCTCTTTTCTTTTCTAAATTGCTCCATCTTCTCTTTGGCAAGTACTCCATGTCGATATTCTTGGTTATGTCTTCGAGTGAAGAAAGAAGTCTTGTTAATGTACCATCACTGAACTTGTACAATTCTCGAAGTGCATCAACCTGTTCCTCTTGTATTTGTCAACATAAATGAATCCTTGAGGGTCTTTGTATGAAGTGTACGTGTGCCTTTTTCTAAGATCAGGTCTTGTAGTATCAGGCTTGGTGATGTTGATCTTCTTTTGGTATCATTTAACTCTAAGTTGAAGGTCCTTGACTCGCTTCTGAATAACCAGACTTTTGGTAAACATCCTTAGGGCTATTGTGAAGTCAGCAACATCATCCCATGATAGATTTATGAGCCGATTCTGAACCACAAGAATTAACATATCCTGAATATCATTAATCTGAAGTCGTGGAAAGTCACCTTCCTTGAATCTTCATAATGCATTATCAGCTCTTCTCACTACAATCTCTTCCAAGTACCCGTATCCATGTTTCCTCATAACTGAGACATAAGTGACTTCCAAAATATGCTTTGTCGAATACACATCTCCTCTTGATTGCATGCCTCGTGCAAAAGCATAGAAGGACTTACATTGTTCTCTCCAATGTGAAATACCCCATAACGCATACTTATCATAAGCAACCTTTACAAGACTCCATATGTTTGGAACCATGTCTTCAATGCCTGGTAGATCATATTTCGCGGCCTTTGTCTTTGTAGTAGACGTCGTGTTTGTCATAGTCAAGATTCCTCCTTGAAGATACTTGAGATCATTGTTGATGAAGAATTCGAATGGTACTCTTTGACGTTTTCCATGCGTGATCAAAGGAAGGGGTTTGGAAAGATCAAATGGATAGTCACCGCCTTCAGGATTTTCCCAATCAAGCTTTTCTGAGAGGGCCTTGTAACATTCTTCAAAATCATATTCTAATTCAGCATAATTAGATCGTGTGCCTTTGAGTAGTCTGAATGCTGGTCCAAGTAGGATTTCTTGAGTTAAATTCTTAATTTTTAGGCCATTTAAGAAAAACAAAGAGAATTCTATTGGAGTGCTCATCAATTCATCAAAGTCCTTCAACGTTTTTTCAGTCGGATTGGAAGCTGCTAGATTCATCAACCATGTTTGAGTTGGACCTTCCTTAGTCGTCTTGCCAACATTCCAGTCCGGGTCAGTGGGTTCTTGAGTTGGTGTAGGTTTCTTGAACCAATCACTTCTAGAGGCAGTCTCTTTCCTTGGTTCATCTTCATTACACCCAGGTTCCCTTCTTGATCATGTGGCATGTTAGAATCTGCAACCTCGGATACTGGTTCCTCTGATTGAACAGACTTTCCAGAAGATCTTGTTTTAGATTGGGTGCCTTTGGAAGAGCCAGATGTAGAATCTTTCTTTTTGGGATCAGTGGTTGGTTCTGAATCTTTGCTTGTCTTT
>BQNB010059809.1:6765-37171 GCA_026074375.1 Tanacetum coccineum | reverse complement strand
GCGGTGATTTCAGGCACAACGATGGCATCCTCGTAACCAGCGGTGGGTGCTTCAAGCAACTGAGCCATAGTCCGGTTATCAGCCATCGGAGCTAGTAGATCTGGGTTTTCAATTGGTTTTTTGAGATTAAATTGTTCAACAATAGGTGGGGCCTGGTGTTGTTGATTATGAAGATTACGAGTTTGGGAACGAGTGTGCATACACTAAGAAAGAAAATTTACACTAATAAATTTTTTTTGGTTTTTTTTTTTTTGGTTTATCGAAAGTAAATTCACAATTTATTTTAATAACGGACAACGAAAAAGACAACTTAAGCCTAATAATCGACAAGCTTCTCGGTAACTCTGCGTAAAGAAAAACGCACAAAGGAGCGGAGGAATAGGAAAGCGCGAAGCTATTAAAAACCTTTTTCCTTTAGGGTCGTAGTTCCTAGGAACAACCCGCCTTATACCCCTCTTAGAGTTTGTTTATCTTTTTAAAGGTGAACCGTACCTTGCTAGTGACACAAAAGGCAAGTTTTTAAATCTTTTGTTCGAATTGGGAACAACAAAGTTTACCGGAAGTTATTATGATAATACCTCAGTTGAGAATATTATATTTTGGTATTTTACCAATTTGTGAATTTTATTGATAATTAAAGAAAACGTTTTTATATTTTTGATTTTTTTTTTGTTTTTTAAATGATAATTATACTAAAAAGAAAATGAAAATATTTTTGTACTTTTTGGGTTTTTTTTTTTTTAAGATAATATTCACAGCTTCAAACACAAATGATCAACAAAAACGATAGTCAGTATCACAGCCTCCCCGGCAGCGGCGCCAAAAATTGATTCGGTTAAAATTCAATTAAACTATAATATATATAATATATAATAAAATATAAAATATATATAGTCTAAAAAAACAACAACAATGATCAATAAAACCGGGAGCAGTATAGAATCTTCCCGGGTCGTTAATCCCCAATGAGGCTGTGCTGGAAAATCGATACAGTCGGGAGATTTGAGTTTGAAGGAGAGAAATGATTTGGGAGTGTGGAAAGTTAAATTAAACAATAACAAACAAAAATGTTTAAGAAAAACCTAAAAAATTATGAAATTAAGCTAGAAAACGAGAGCACGAATCCCGAACAAAGGGGCTAAAACCTAAAAACTTCAAAATTAACCCTACGGAGAAATTTTCACTTCTAAACTACTCTAGGAGACTAATAATGAAGAATGAAAAAGACTAGACTGAAAACGGAGGTCGTTTGACCCAAAAACGAGTCAAGACAAAAACCGCACCCGAGCCCGTTCTTTAAAAGTCAAAAAGTTATAAAAATGACCCTACGAAAATTTTTATATTTTTCCTACAAACTATATGACTAAAGAAAATTTTCTAAAAAAGAAAAATATTTTTTTGATAATTTTTGTATTTTTTATGAATTTTTTAAACTTTTAACTAAATTAAATTATAAAAAATACTAAACGACTTTTAAAAATTCTGAAAAATTTACCTAAAATACTTAACACTATAACTAACCTACGAAAAATAAGAAACTAAAAAGTTGCTTATAAATAAGCCCGAAAATAAGCTATAAACAGCTTATAGGCAAAAGGGTGAAAACGTGTATAAATACTTAAGCCCTTGGGACACTAACGTAAAAGTCCCAAGGGCGCAGCGGTAAGTGTGTGTATAAAAGAGGGGATGTATCGAGGGTAGAGACCCGGGTTCGAGTCTTGCTCACCCGGGTCACCCCTTGTCTTCCCCTTTTTTTTCGAAAAACTTTGTGAACCAAAGTTGTTAAGCTTATTGAGCTTAACAACTTTCAAAACTACAACTTTTTCTAAAAAGCTAAGAATAAGCTTAAAATGAGCTTTTTAAAAACACAGTTGCTTAATGAGCGTAAGGGCTTAAAAGAAAACTAGGTCTTTTGGACTTTTAAACTAATAAGCTAAAATTAAAGAAAATAAGCTTAAGAGAGACTTAACCTAACCTAGATAAGCACTAAAGAGCTAAATGTATAAACTAAATAAGCTTAAAAAGGGCTTATATAGACAGAAAACTAAACTAAGCTTAAAAGGCAAAAAGCTACTAACTATTAACTCAAAATAAGCAATGAAAGAGGCAAATAAGCACTCACAGCTTATCACTCCATCCTAAAAAGCAACTAGGAGTACAAATAAGCTCATTAAATAAGCTCAATAAGCCAAGAAAGTAAATAAGCAGTTTCTACACTAAAGCTAAGCAAAGACAGTTAAGGGGCAACTTTGAGCTTAAAAATAAGCTATCAAAGGGGCTTTTTAAGGACTGAAACAAAGAGGACTTATCAAAGAGCTTATGGGCTCTTAAGATAAGCCAAAAGCTTGGGCTTAAGTTCACTAAAAAGTTAGAAAAGAGGGCTTAAAATTCACCCCCTAGCACCAGGGCAAAACTAGTGCTAAAACAAGGGCTTAATTGACAGCTTAAAATAAGCTGTCAAATAAGCTCAAATTAAAAAGAAAAGTTGAAACAGATGAAGAACACTAGGAAATGGACTTGTGCACAAATTTTAAGCTTCCAAAAACCATTTAAGATTGCTGATTTTAACTCTTGAAAAAGGGCTTTTTGCTTTTTTTTTTAAAATGACACTTAACTTTTGGTGGTTTTGGCTCAACAAGTCAAATGACCAAAGGGACTTTGGCAGCTTGTTTTAAACACACAAATGACACTTTTTTGACACTAAAACTCAAGTGTACAATGGCTTATCCAAATAAGCCATTGTATCCTTTTTTTAAAAACCACAGTTTTGACAATAGCTAAAAAAACTTTGAAAAACAGTTTTGAGCTTAAAGATTTTGGAAAACAGGCTTGAATAAGCTTAAAAACTTAAGCTACAGCTAACTTTGTGACCACAACCCATACAAAACTTGTTTTGACCCGTTTTTATATTTAACCCAAACACCCCTTTAATTTCTAAAAATGAATTTTAGAGCTTATACAAACTGATTTAAGCATTCATTTTTAGAATCAAGTATAGTTTAGCATTAACAAACATAAATATAGCATAAACAACTAAGAAATACAAACTTAAGCTAAGAATCAGCACAAATGAGCTATTTGCTACAGTAACTTTAAAGCAAAAGTTTAAAAAGAGGTGTACCTTAATCCTTGCTTAAACAGGATTTTTGAATTCCCTAAGAAGCTCTAAACTTACCCAAAGCTTATAAATAAGCTTAAACTAAGCAAACCCAATGAGCCATCCCAAATTGCTCATTCATCCATACTTGATCCATCCAACAGTACTTTGTCCCCTTTTTTAATTTTCCTTAAAGTTTTTGAAAACAGGTTATAAAAATGGCTTATATTGAGAGCTTAAAGGTTAAAGAGATATTTGTAACTTAGAACACAAAGGTAAGACTAACTGAATTTCATTAAAAAAGTGAAGTACAAGTACATAGGAGAACTTAAACTGAAAACTTAATACACTAAAACTTTTTAAACAATAAAAACTACTCCTTTGCCAGAAGGGGCTTATACAGCTTAAATAGGAAACATAAGCTAGGGTTCACTTGGTCTTTTTCTTCTTGTCTTCATGCAAGTGTGTTACTTTGTAGACACAAAACTAAAGTGTGTTTGTTGTGAGTGTGTGGACAGAGACAATCCTGGCCCTTCAAATTTCTTGGTGCCCAAGTCGACATTTATCACCCATTGATGAATTTGGTGGGTTTATGGATTGCCAACATGGCAAACCCATGTGGGGGGGTGGGGTTTAAGATTGTGAAAGGTTTGGATGTATATGGGAAGTCAAACGAGGTGAGTAGGGACAGGGGTGGGGTTATGGAGGTTTGGCGGGAAATAATGAAGGAGATATACAGTAATTTGAAAAACAGGGTAAAAGTTTAGGGTTTTGGCAAGTTTGGCCCTTCATGGATATAAGGGTTGTTGCACCACACGTCCTTGTGGTGTTAAAAGTTTGAGGACTTGGCAAAAATACCCCTTGAGGGTTATATTGGGTGTTGCACCCAAGGTCCTTGTGATGTATGCCTTTGAAATGTTGGCAGTTTTGCCCCTTGTGGTTTAACTTTGCCAATTTGGCAGCTTTAACCCTCCTCTTCTTTTTCTTGTTTTCTTCTTTTAAAACAAGATTGCCAATTTGGCAATTTTAGCCCCTTAACTTGTTTTTCTTCTTTTCCCTCTTTAAATAAGTTTAGGATTTGGCAATTTAAGTCCCTAAACTTATTTTTCTTCACTTGTTGACTTCTGGATTTGTCGGGGTTGACTTGGGTTGACTTTTTCAGGCTTTTTGTTTGACTGGACTTTGTCTTTTCCACGCTTTTCCATTCCGTGTCCGGTTTTGTCGTTTTGGCTTCGTTTTTCGTCCTTTTCTTAGATATCCGTTCCTGCACAACACAATTAGCAAAACAAGCATATATTTGGCATTTTAAGTCCGTTTTTGGTTATTTTAGCTCGTTTTTAAAGGTAAAAGGTATGTGTAATTAAACACATACCAAAATCCCCCATACTAAGGTATTGCCGTGTCCTCACGCAATGAGTTTTTAGTCTGTTTTTGGTCATTTAAATCACGTTTTTAAATGGAAAAGGTATGTGTTTAATTAAGCACATCCCAAGGGGAGTATAATGGAAAATGTTTTTGAACAAATGAATAATAATCGATATAAAAATAGTTGTTGTCAAGTGTGTTTATATCGATAAGCATACAAATGGTGAAGATTGTGTCCGGTTACGACCGTTTCCTGAATTTAACAGGATGAAGAGTGAGCAATCTACTGATCATTCGTTTTAGATATCGACATCCTTTGACACAACTAGTTTGTTCAGAACATTCAGAAATGTTCCAAATCATAATCATGCTATATCCGTTTTCTCCCATATGTTTTTTAAAATCATCATATAGGCTATTTTAATATCCATTGATATCAAAAATATCAATGTAGCTATTTTTGAGGGGGAGAAAATTGGATTAAAATGTGATCAAGAAAGATAAATAGCTTAAATGTTGTGGAATAACAAGTGGATTAAAAGACTCAAAGGTGTAATCAACTCTATTCTTCCAAGTGCAAAATAAGTTTTAAATATCTAATTGCACATGTTAGGGGAGTATTCTCACAAAAGTGAAACTTTCAAAGTGTTAAATGTTTTGATTTATATCAAACACTTTTAGAATAATTTCAATGGTTTATGGTTTCATCTTAAATACCATCAACCAACTACCTCACTATGCGATCAAAAGAAGAATATGAGTGGTAAAGGGTAGGTATATCCCATGATCCAACCAGAACGGGAGGGATCTACCCAAGGACATTTCATAGATAGAATATAAGTCCTTAGGAATGATGGAGTAGAATGAAAATGGGAATAATGTTAACTAAGGCATGAGTTATCATCAGAACAATCACAACAAGATGATAATGAGGACGCGTTGGTTTAACATTGAAGGGGTTGAAGAATGAAAAAGAAATATATGGATAAAGGGTGAAAAGAAAGAAGCCCTCCACAAACTTTAGGCAGAAACCGGGTCAATACATAATCATCGAAATAATCAAAAAAGAATGGATATTTGGTATTTGAAGAAAGACGTCATGACCATGATGCATGCACATCACCCCTTCCAGCCACTCAAGATTCTCTCAAAAGAATCTTGTTTCATTATCACAGAGATTAAATGAATAATCTATTGACATCTCACTCCGAGATTGTTGATATTGAAAAGGTGGCAGTCTGCTCCAGCCCCCGATCACAAAAACCAAAACGCACTTATTGAGTCTAGAGCCAAATGAGATCAAATCATAAATCTCACATAGGACACAAAAGTACATTTGTATTAAACATCAAATATTCAAAAAGTACAAGAGTCGTTTATATGTCTATGTGACAGTGCATGTCTGTAGATTATAAATGACATATAATATCAGGGATTAAAACTGATTTGGAGGTATGGTAAAATGGAATAAATGAATAGCCATTTTATTAGAGTTGAAAGGTTAAAGAGATGGGAAGAGTGTGTATGCTAGAGAGAAAACACACACACATACTTTTACAAAAGTGAACTTTACCCCTCCATGGAAGTATGGAGGGGGTATTTATAGTCCTAGTGACATACAACTATCATACTTAGTCATTATTAGTCCCTATATGTCACACTATAAATGAACTAATGTAATTCCGGATATGTCACCATATTTTAAGGCTAACAATCTTCCCCCAATATGTGGACACATACGGAATTACTTACAATGTTCCTATCAGGTACAAATACAACAGAAATAAAGTCTTCCAAAGCACTTCCAAAGCTGAAAAAGATGTCTTCTGGAGCTCTCCTTGTCTTGAAACTTGTACTCCAGCTTGGATCTTCATTGTCTTTACTTATACAGGAATCCATTGTAGTATGCATGAACTGATTGACTTCCCCCCAGTCCATAGCAGCATGTCTGAAAAGCTTTCATTAGACCCTTTTTTTGGCAAAGTTTCTGAATCAGCTTCCCCCCAAACCAACATCCCTATCTTAAGCATATTTTGAAACTTTGAAGTAGCTTAAACAATATTATACTTGTCATTGACGTGCACAATGGAAATTTGTAGAAGTCAAACGCACACCAAATACTCCTGCTTCTTGATCATTAGGGCTTGGTGAATATTAGTTCAGGAGCATGTGAGTAATCAACATCAATTCTTCTCACAAATGCAGTAATACTTCATAAACCATTCTAATAAAGTAAGTATACCACTTAACTACCCCTGAAGGTTCACATGTATCATCAAAGTCAACTAAGTCCCGAATTACACATTTCCCCCATGATGGTTTTGCGAACTCTCGAAGCATCATTGCGTGTTGCGTACATAAACCGAGAATTCTTGCTTTACACAAAACTTGAGATCCAAACAAAGCATATACTCTCTTTGTCCTTCAGAAACCATAAGAGGAGATGCAGCAAGAATCAAGAAAACATGTATAAAATCAAGGTCGTGTATATGAATGTCGTTGAAGAACCTTGAGAATTTGGCTTAGACTGTGAAGTACCTTTATCTTGAAATGCAGTGAGAATTGCTGATTACATCTCAACCATTAAACTCTTTGGCTAACTTTACCAACCTCGTATTCTGTCGGCTATTGTTGTGATCACTGCGAAGTAGAACCCATATACACCCCCAAACTTAAAAAGAAATGAATCCCCCAAATTGGTTACTAATAATCGTTGCAACTGTTTGTGATTAAAGACGGTGCAAGTTAAATCTATACGTACTATACACCCTAAAACCGGCATAAGTATAAGAAGTACAACACCTCTTGAAATTATCCACATCGACTTCTGCGTGTGACACTGAGTACAACAACGTAACTCCTTTAAGTGATAGTTATCCAGGTCTGCAACCAACCACCCCTGACTGCTGGTAACTAGATAATTCAAGTCTTAATCATAAGCTGTATACGTTCAAGCAAGTCATCAATCGATAGATTGGGTTTAAAGAAAAGAAGTAGAAAAATAGAAGGAAGTCTCGATGATAAAATAAGTAGACGCCTTCGTGAAACCTAACTTTAATCTCAAATAAGGGATACCAAATCAACTTCGTGAACACTTGTCATCGTAATTCGAATCCTCTTAGCCGTTTGTCATTTATTGAATCTCTTCAGAATCGTTTTAGTGTTATGTATCATGCTTGTTGTTTGTTTGTTCAATTGTCGTTAAACTAGGACGAATGTTATTTTGAATGTCGTCAACGAATGAACATCGTCTAGTTTAACTTGTCGTGAAAGATCTTTTCTTCAAACCCAATCTATCGATTGATGACTTGCTTGAACGTATACAACTTATGATTAAGACTTGAATTATCTAGTTACCAGAAGTCAGGGGTGGTTGGTTGCAGACCTGGATAACTATCACTTAAAGGAGTTACGTTGTAGTACTCAGTGTCACACGCAGAAGTCGATGTGGATAATTTCAAGAGGTGTTGTGCTTCTTATACTTTTTCGGTAGGGTATAGAGTACTTATAGATTTAATCTTGCACCATTCTTCAATCACAACAATGCAAGCTTAAGTAACAAATTTGGTGGATTTCACTTCATTTTCAAGTTTGGTATATCGGGTTTACTTCACCAAGTGATCACAACAATAGCCGACAGAATACGAGGTTGGTAAGTTAGCCAGAGAGTTTAAAGGTTGAGATGTAATCAGCAATTCTCACGGGATTCCAAGACAATGGTACTTCACAGTCTAAGCAAAATTCTTAAAGTTCTTCAACGACATTCATACACAAGGCCTTGATTATACCAAGTTTTCTTGATTCTTGGTTCATCTCCTCTACGGTTTCTAAAGACAAGAGGGTAATGCTTTGTTTGGATTTCAAGATTTATGCTTAAGACAAGAACTTCTCGAGTATATGTGCGTACACAACAATGATGCTTCCGAGAGTTCGCAACCATCATGGGGGAAAATGTGTACATCCGGGACTTAGTTGACTTTGATGTTACCATGTCAACTTCCAGGGGGAAGTAGTGTATACTACTTTACCAAATATGGTTTATGAAGTATTCTGCATATGTGAGAAGAATTGTTGCTGATTTCTCGCATGCACCCCCCGAATGAATATTCACCAAGCCCTAATGACAAGAAGTGGGAGTATTTGGTGTGGTTTGACTTCTACAAATTTCCGCTGTGCACGTCAATGACAAGTAGAATATTGTTTAAGCTACTTCAAAGTTTTAGAATCTGCTTAAGATAGGGATGTTGGTTTGGGGGAAGCTGATTCAGAAACTTCGCCAAAAAGGAGTCTATGAAGAAAGCTTTTTAAGACATGCTGCATGAATTGGGGGGAAGTTAATCCAACTCATGCATACTACAATGGTTCCAGAACAAGTAAAGACAATGAAGATCCAAGCTGGAATACAAGTTTCAAGACCAGGAGAACTTAAAAGACAACTTCAGCTTTGGAAGCGCTTTGGAAGACTTTATTCAATTGTATTTGTACTTGTTAGGAACATTGTAAGTAATTCCGTATGTGTCCACATATTGGGGGAAGATTGTTAGCCTTAAAATATGGTGACATATCCGGAATTACATTAGTTCATTTATAGCGTGACACGTAGGGACTAATAATGACTAGTTACAATAGTTAAGTGTCACTAGGACTATAAATACCCCCTCCATACTTCCATGGAGGGGTGAAGCTCACTTTTGTAAAGTGTAAGTGTGTGTGTTTTCTCTCTAGCTCACACACATCTTCCTATCTCTTTCACCTTATTCTCTAATAAAATGGCTACACATCTTTTCCATTTTACCAAGCCTCCGGATCTTGTGTTATAAGGTGAATCTATACTAACACGGAGCTATAACGAAAGAGATGAATTTTACGAGATTTCGGTAATTAAATTTATATAAAAGTGTTTTTATATAAGACAGTTTATACTTACTGTTTTTGCTCAGACTTTTTATACAGTTTTAAACTTAAGATTTTGTTTGATCTCTTGATACGATTCCAAATATATATAAAAACTCGAAAAACAGATTTAAAATGAAAAAGTTATGAATTTTTAAAAATTTAAAACTATATATTATTCTCACAGCTTTTATAAAGCTGTAAAAACTGCGAGAAACTGTAAACTTTGAAATCAGTCATTTTGAAGGCTTTCGGGTCCAATTCGGCCAAAGTATAAAACTACAAAGTTGTTCGGAATGACGTTTTACATTAAATATCATGTTTTCAAAGACTAGAAGTGTATAGATATTTAACTATAAATTATTAAAGTTAGTCAACTTTTATAAATAATTTAGTTTTATAAAAATACATAAAGCTGTTAGAAATATAAAATAAGGTTTACGAGTGTTTTCGGGTCTGTTTGGACTATAAAAACATTAAGAAATAATGTAGTATTACTTACATATTATTTATACATGTTTTTAACTTTATAAATATTATTTTATAAAATAATTAAACTATTTATATAATATCATTATATAAACAATAAGAATACTTAATCAAGTGTTATTAACATAAGAATGTAGTATTACTTACATAATATTTATACATGTTTTCAACTTTATAAATATTATTTTATATAATAATTAAACTATTTATATAATATTATATAAACAATAAGAATATTTAATCAAGTGTTATAAATTAACTAACAAACGTAACTTAAACATTGTTTCAACTTTTATAAATTAAACAAAAACTATTAAATGGTGATATAACTTGATAATTTACATTGTTATATTTATTTTACATACAACACACTTATATGACCTATAATTAATTAGGTTGTATTTCGGCGATTTGTGACGTTGATGAGGTGTCATTTTATACACTTTTTAGGGGTCGTTTAACCCCCTAAATCGTGCATTTATGCCCAAAATAGGTACTTAATCGTTCCTTTTCAGGTATTTCTCATTTGGAAGGCATTTGGAAGAATTACACGTGACTTGGGCTCATTTGGAGAAGAAACGGACAAGACTACGGACCTACACCAACATTGATCAAGAATTTCTCTACAGTGGCTGGAGACGGCGTCACAGATATAACGTGACGCCGTCACCACGAAGATCAAGACGGCGTCACATGATTCCACGATGGGCAGGACATACGGACCCAGCCCATTATCTAGAATATTCTCTTTCATGACGGCGTCACGATTAAAACGCGATGCCGTCACAGCGTTTTTCCTATATATACAAACTCGAATTTAGGGTTTTGAGTGTGTAACTTTAGAATAAAAAGAGGGTACGAACCCTAGTTCGTTTAGCAGCTGTAGGAGACAATTTTAGGGCCTAAAAACCCTATTGTACCTCTTCCAATTCATGTTTTAATCAAGTAAGGTTTACTTAATCATTCAATATGTCTATGTGTTGTTTGATTTATTGTTCTTGCTTTATCTTTAACATGCTTGGCTAAACCTCCTATTGTGTTTATTTATGATTGTATGAAACCTAGAATGTAGATCTTAGTGGTGTTGCTTCTTGTGATGGATGTGCACGTTAGGTCTTAGAAAACCAGCTTTTGTCTGTATCGCTGTTGATATGTCTAGGGAAACGTGATTGTGTAGAAAGGATACCATCGGGTAATAGTCTTCATACTACCTTGCCCCCTAATATGGTTGATCCACTCTTAATATATTTCACATGCACTTAGTGTACTCCTAGGGGCCGTGTAATAGTCTTCATACTACCTTGGATGTGCGTTGCTCTAGCGGCATACTAAGTAGACGGCATATTCGTGTAATTCGTTCATGCTTTAGGAAATAGTTACACAGATCATCATAAGGGTGACAAGGCAACAACACTAGGAGAAGCAATCTGGGGAGTAATACATAATTAAATAAACACAATCTTTTATCTTATTGTTATCATCATTTGTTTAGATTATTATTTAGTTTAATAGCTAAAATCAACCACCTTTTCAATTATATGATTTACTTGCTTTCAATAAAATATAAAAATACAAAAATAATCTTCTCTCAACCCTTAGAATTTTGTTAGACCGTGATCAAGCCTTCCTAACCTATTCCTCGAGTGAACGATAAACAACCCCGACTCTTGCCTATACTACACTACAACGATTAGGTGCACTGCCTAGGGAGTTGTAAAACTTCTCGTGTAGAAGTCCTACGATGACCGCACATCAAGTTTTTGGCGCCGCCGCCTGGGGAATAGTTAGGTATTGATCATAGTTTAGCTTAGTTCTACTCGCTTGAATCCTTTCAAGTGAGAATTTAATTCCCGCATATTAGATTTCTTGTAGTCTATCTTTTCTTCGTTATTCTTGTTTTGTAAATATATCACCATGACACGAAGCACCGTTAAAAAGTTAACGGAACCTCTCGACGAACCCGAAAGAGAATTCTGAAGGCTTAGGAGAGCTGCTTTGCGATCGTATCAAAACGACTCTCTTGCTATTGCCGGAAGAAACCTCTTTGACGATGAAGCATCTTCATTCAACAACACCGAACCTAAACTGCCAAACCCTCCCAAGAACTTGCATGAACATTCTCGCCCCACATCCTCCGGTTTCCAAAATCCGGTCATAGTTCCAACCGAACAAACCGGAAGAATCGTTGACTCACGCAACATCTGGTTGATCCAAAATACATACACTTTCCAGGGACTAAGAACCGAGGACCCCCTCCGCCATGTTAAACACTATCTAAGTATCGTTGATAACATACAAGCTGACGGAGCCACAAGGGATACATCTAGGTTAAGATTCTTCCACTTCTCCCTCAAAGGAAAAGTGGCAGAATGGCTTGACAGAACACCCCCCACTCAAGTCATGACATGGGAGCAGCTCATGTCATGATTCCTCGACCATTTCTTCCGGTTGGACGTACCTCGGCCCTTAGAGACTTAATCCTTCAATTTTAAAACAAGGAGACGAAGAGCCCATCAAAAGTGTCTGGATCCGTTTCCAGGACTTAATTAACCAAGTCCCCTATCATGGAATACAAAAATGGCTTATGGTGCAAATCTTTCATGATAACATATCCCAGGACGATCGTAGGAAACTCGACCAGTTCACTCAATTCCACTTCCACTCTCTCACCGAAGAAGGGTGGATTCGAATTGAATAATATGTCCAATACCAAGATAATCTATGGGATGACATGTCACCACCCTTGAACATTTCTTCCATTTCGAAAACAATGCAACCCACATTCAAGGGGCGCCTGAAAAGGGCTTGCCATCAAATCTCCTACCTCGAAACACCAACTCGAGAAGTTAGGCTGAAAACCCCCTACCTAATCTGCGACTACTGCGGAGGATCTCACGAGGCCGATGAATGTAAGCAACTTAGCCAGACTGAACAGGTATGCTTATCCGGGGGAGACATCTATAATGATCCTTCCCTTCTGAGGTTCTATCAGAATGACGATACCTCACCATGGGGGAACAGCGAACGTAAAGAAAAGGGGGAGGATGGCCCCGAATGGATTGTCAGAAATAAGTTTGAGGACGAGCTCGCCAACTTCATGCTTGAGAAAAAGTCTCACGCAAAAGGGATAGGAAATATGCTTGTCCAACATTGCAAGGAACTGCGTAAACAATACTCCCAAATACTTTCAACAATTAGCAAAAGCAAAACTCCAAAACCCGAAGCACCGACCTTCGCCATAACAACCAGATCAGGAATTAGCACACGAGACCCACCTTTTCCAGCCCCACCACGACTGACAACTTCACCGAAAAGGAAACCAAAAAGGAAGGGCTTGACGGCGCCAAACCAAACATTACACAAGAACCCGCCCCTCAGTCATCCATTACCTGCCTTCTAAAACATCCAATTTACCTTTTCCATGTAGATTAAAGACGCAAAAAAAGGATGACGAGGATGAGCGGCTTCTTTCAATCTTTAAGTATATTCATATCAATCGGCCATTCCTTGAAGCAATGATTCACATGCCGAATGGAGCTAAGGTTTTGAAAGACCTACTTTCGCATAAGGAAAAACTTAAGAAAGCAGCCTCCTCAGTCAAACTTAGTGAGGAGTGTTCCACTATCATTCAAAGGAGTTTGCCCTAAAAGGAAGGAGACCCAAGAAGCTTCAGACTGCCATGTCTCATCGGACCCCTGGCAGTAAAAAACGCCTTGGCTGATTTAGGGGCAAGTATTAACCTCTTGCCACATTCCCTCTTTCAAAGATTAGGGATTTCTAAACTCAAACCTACCAAAATGAGTATTCAGTTGGTCGATCGGTCCATCAAATACCCCATCGAGGTCTACAAGAATCTATTGGTAAAGGTAGGCAAATTTATCTTTCTGGTCGATTTCGTGATTCTAGAAATGGACGAAGACGAGCTAGTCCCGATCATTTTGGGAAGGCCCTTCCTCGCTACGGCAAGGGCTGTGATCGACGTACATGAGGGAAAATTGAGTTTAAGGGTCGGAAATGAAACCATCACCTTCAACATCAGGAAATCTATGAAATCCAAACACTCCCGCGTCGACTACCTATACTGCGTCGATCATACCGCTAAGCTGATCCAATAACAATGGGTCGACACAATAAACCATGACAGAAAATGGACTGAAGAAGATGAAGAGGAAGATTCTAACAAAGCACTCGTTGTTTCTTTCTACCCGAGGACAGAACCTGTGGAACCACTTGAATGGAAAGCCCCGGACCATCGATTGAAACCATCAAGCATAGAACCACCCAAACTCGAATTGAAGGAATTACCTGAACATCTTGAGTACGCTTTCCTCCAGGAAGACAACCAACTCCCGGTGGTCATCTCATCGGCATTGTCCATCGACGAAAAAATAGACTCCTCGAGGTTCTTCGAAATCATAAAGGGAAATCACTTGGAGTATTGCGGACATTAAAGGAATAAATTGATCTAGTTACTTATTATATCAAAGCTTATTTTGTTTATCAATTTACAAAAGTGGATTTCTCGACGCAGACGATAAAGATCATAGACAAATCTTTAAAACCATATAGATCATAACAGATCTTTCGACCTATACCGATACGATTATACAATCTAAGTTTGATAAGCAAAACCGACAAGATAAGACATAATAGGGTTGCAACATAAGCTTGAGATTAATGAGATCGTGATCATACCAAACACTTATTCATTATCATAACTTCACTGAGTAGTCATGAGAGAATTAGCCTCTCATGGCTATGTAGTTCATAACATAGGATGATTTAACAAGAAACTTCATTATTTCAATAAACTAAGATGATATTCTTCTTCGTTCTTGGTTGTTTGATCTTGAATCTTCAAAAGGTATGGTGTTTATGGAGTTTTATGGCTTAGGAAAATGTTGGGAGGCTTTAGGATATCATAAGGAAAAGGGATTGTGTGTGAGATGAGATAAGTGTATAAGAATGATTTGATTATTGGATGATGAAATGTGTGAGAATTTTGGCTCTATTTATAGGCTTAATTTCGGGTAAAAGTGCGGCGCACAAAATAATTTATGCGACACACATGGTGTGTTAATGCGAGGGTATTCAATGACTTCATTTAATTTTTGTAGCCAGATGGGAAGTATGGCGCACAAAATACTTTGTGCGGCGTACTTGGTGAGTTAATGCACATTTTTTACTAGGCTTTTAATTCTTTTGACTTTGAGGAGAAGTGCGGCGCACAAAGGGTAAGTGCGTTGCACATTTGCATTTTTCAGCTTGAGACTTTATCTTTTCTTGTGTCTTGCTTTCCGAAGTGTATAAGTACTTGATTTGAGTTTGAGGTGTCTTCAAGTGAACCTGCAAGTATTTCATGCTATTAAGTATCGAAAGTTCACGAGAAATGATAAAATATATATAAATAACACCACCGAAAACATGTATAATTTAGGCGTTATCAAATCCCTCAACACTTAGCTATTGCTTGCCCTCAAGCAATCAAAGCGAGAAAATAAGATCATTTATCGTGACGTGGATAAAATTTGGATTTTTACAAGAGTTTGCATATTTATATAACTTTTCAGGCATAGACATATAACATAGCACCTCACAGGGAATGTGTTTGATTTTAATTCACTCGAGTCACTCAGATAGGGTTTATATTTTTTGTGAAGGCACTCAATTTGCACAGACATAATCTAGACAACTATCGTATGCTTGTACTCGACACATAAACATGACCGAAGGGCGGAACTTGATACTGAAGAGGGATATATATAAATCTTCATGTGCCAAAACTTAAGCCTTTATTTCTTTGAACTACTATATATATTGTTTTCTTTTTTTTTCTTTTTTTATCATAATAAATAACTAAGGCTTGGCACAGAACTTCTTCTTTAAACTTTGACTTCTTCATTTAGGTATTTAGCACACTTGCAGAAAGGAACTTGTGGGATTAATAACATTTGATTAATCAGGCTTCAGTCTAGTAAATGATGATCAAGCACAAGTTCTAGAGCTTCTAATTACCCGGCTTACTCAAATATAATTATCAACCAATACCACTATTCCAGAAAAGGCAACAAATTACAAATACACAGCCGTAATGACGGATGAAACACTTGCAAAACCTTAACTCGAACAGGCTAACGGTATCAATTATCTTAGGCACCAAAGGTAGGTAGCTGAATATATTCGAAGGCTTATAATTCTCACAATTTAGTGGACTAGGTTGTGCTAGTTATAATGTCAATTCGGGTGGACTTGTCTTACTAAGAGCATTTTTATATTGAAAGCATATATATTAAAATTTTCATTAAAAAAATTGGCAGGGCAAACATGGAGGGATATGATTAATTTTTCCTATTTGGCTCCCCTCCACACTTAAGTTGAACATTGCCCTCAATGTGATAACTGATAAACTAGAAAAATAGGGAATATTAAGGGAAAATGGTACTTCTCGAGGCATAGAGATATATAGCTGTGAGAGAGTTATCCTTGAGCATACTTCATAATTTTCCAATCTTTAAGCTATATTACCTGCATAAAAGTGAACACACAAAAAGAAAATATTTTTGGGTTTTTTTAGAAAAATTAATAAAGGATACAAATGGAGTTGTATGGAGAGGGGACTCCTCCACACTTAAGTAAAGACGAGTTGCCTCTCGAGAAGCGCTTAATTTTTAAGAGAGTCGTTAGCTAGACTCCTGCTTCTGGAGTTCATTCTTTGGGAAAGAAGGGGGTGACTGCTTCCCTTTGGTCATTATAATCTTCTTCTTCATGATATAGTTTAATTCGATGGCCATTAACAATAAATGTTTTCCATCTTTTCCATATAGTTCAAGATATCCGGACAACGAGATTTGAGTTTCTGTTGTTTGAATTTATACTTTGAGTGAAAAAGCAAAACCTTGTTTCCATGTGTGAATCTCCTTTCTCTTTCGTAGTTTTCTATCGTGCCAAGACATTTGGTTCTTAACCTTGTACATCAAGAGTTTTCATAGGCTTGGTGGTCAAAGTTCGTCTATTCGTGTAACTAAAACATCATCTTTCTCCGCAGCGTGAGGTACAGGATTGCAATTCTTAAAGTGCCCATTGCACGGTGTTCAATTTTAAATGGTAAGTGGTAGTTCTTTCCATATATTGGTTTGTATGGTGTTGTACCGGTTGATGTTTTATAAGCAGTGCAAAAAGCCCACAGAGCGTCATCAAGTTTTCTTGACCAAATAGCAGGATTGTCTTTAACAGTCTTTTCAAGAATTCTTTTGAGGGCTCTGTTTGTGTTTTCATCTTGACCACTTGTTTGAGGGTGGTATGATGTAGATAAACGGTGACTAACTCCGTATCTCTTCCTAATCTTTTCCATTATCTTGTTACTGAAGTGAGTACCTCGATCGGTTATTAGAGCTTTAGGCATTCTGAATCGGCGGAATAGTTTCTTTAGAAAAGTAATAACCACTCGGGCATCATTGGTTGGTAAAGCTTGAGCTTCTGCCCATTTAGATACGTAATCGACAGCGCCAGGAATGTATTCAAACTTATGTGATTTTGGGGTATGTGCTTAATTACACATACCATTTTCCATTAAAACTGGACTTAAAAGACCAAAAACATATCAAAAATACATTGTATTTGTATGTTTTCACTTATATTGTGCAGGTAACGGATAATCAAGAAAAGAACAAAATCGAAGCCAAAACGGACAAAAACCGAGCACGGAATGGAAGGACCATGGGAAGTCAAAAAGTCAAAGTCAACAAAAGTCAATCCCGAAAATTTTATAGTTCAAGCAATGCTGCGGAGCGATTATCGAAGAAATGTTATAATGGGTAAAACCGTACCTCCATCTAATGGGGCCGGGTCCTGCCTATTTTTTACATTACATGAAGACCTTGTACTAGAAAAAGGACCAACACCTTTTTTATCCAAAACAAAGACTAAGCCCAAATCCTACTAACTGCAGTTAGGCCCAAGTACCTTAATTATTAACTCTGTTAGCTCACAAGGACCTTCATTGCAATAACCCATTACACTTTGAGGGACTGTTTTTGCCACTTCCCAAAATCATATCACCACAAAGGACGATGGATGCAATTGAAAGATACAAACTCAAGGGCCAAAGGTGTAAAACTCCCAAACCTTCACCCCTGTTCTTACCCAAAATAGTTATAAAAACAGAACAACTCCCTTTCCCGCCAAAACCCCCAACCTTACTATTTTAGTGTCTTATCCCCTCTCACCCCTGCAACAACATAACAAAACTCATTAAAACCCCAAACCCCACATCACATGGCACAATTGCCATGTTGGCAATCCTCAAATCCCCTATTCATCAAGGCATTCGGGACAACGTTATCATGAGGGGTCAAATATTGCTAAGATTGGAGAGCAAGCAAAATTGAAGGCCAAGATTAAGACTTAAAGACACTCACACAACAAACACACCCTAGTTCCCTCTTAGCAAAGAAACACAAGAAGAGAAGACCAAGACACTTAAACGTCTCTATATATAGAAGTCACTTGTAAGCCCATAGAGGCATGTAGTTTTAACCTAGTTTTAGTTTTAAGTTACTTTCATTTTATTGTCTTTTAATTCAAGTCTTGTAACCTGTTTTTAATATTAATGAAAGCTTGAAGTTTTTTAAGTTAAATTGTGAGTTATGCTGTTCCTTATTGTTAAAAACCTTTTACAAAATGTTTTAACCTCTTATTCAAACATATAAGCAATCTGTTTTCATTTAAATGTTAAACACTTAAAAAAAATTTACAAAAATTAAAAATTCACCCTCAAAATACCACAACTTATTTTTGGATGATAAGCCAAAAAGGGATGGGCTTATGACTTTCTTACTTGATTGTCTTTGACAGCTAAAGCTTGTAGTCCTTTGTTTATCCTGTTTTGAGCAAGGGGAATTGTAAGTTCACTTTTAGATTTTTGCTTATTTACTGTAGCAAGTGCTTATTACTGCTTATTTCTGCTTAATCTAGCTTATTATAGTTGTTTTATGCTTATGTATGCTTGTTTACTGCTTATATGTCTTTTAGTTAAGTTTTTCATCAAAACTGTTAGTTTAGCTTAAAACTGCTTATTTTAGTTGCTTATTTTTTGTGCTTAATCTTGTGTGCAAATTACTTATTTGTCTTTAAAATACCTTGTGCTTAATCTGTTTTAAGTTTGCAAAAGCTTTCTTACCTTGTCTTAAGCCTAAAATGGATTTTTCAAAACTAAAGGAGTGTTTGGGACAGTAAGTTTAATGGGTCAAAATGGGTCAAAAATGACTTTGTGCTTGTGAATCAACTTTGATTAGATAATACTAGTGATAAAATTCAGTTTGTTCAAAATTTTAAGTGTTTAATCTCAAAATCCTAGTTTAATGAACCTGTGGTTTGAATCTGTAAGCATATAGCTTATTTTATAAGCTTATTTGATTAGACCTTTGAATCTTGTGTATTTGTGATGTTTTTGTGTTTGTTCAAGACCAACTTTTCAGGCATAGATATATAACATAGCACCTCACAGGGAATGTGTTTGATTTTAATTCACTCGAGTCACTCAGATAGGGTTTATATTTTTTGTGAAGGCACTCAATTTGAACAGACATAATCTAGACAACTATCGTATGCTTGTACTCGACACATAAACATGACCGAAGGGCGGAACTTGATACTGAAGAGGGATATATATAAATCTTCATGTGCCAAAACTTAAGCCTTTATTTCTTTGAACTACTATATATATATATATATATATATAATATTAACTAAGGCTTGGCACAGAACTTCTTCTTTCAACTTTGACTTTCTTCACTTAGGTACTTTAGCAACTTAGCATAAAAATGGGGTGCTTGCAAGAACAGGAACTTACGAGATTAATTTCACCTTATAACATATGATTAATCAGGCTTTGGTCTAGTAAATAATGATCAAGAACAAGTTCTAGAGCTTCTAAATTACCGGCTCACTCAAATATAATTTTAACCGATACCAATGCTCCAGAAAAGGCGACAAATTATAAATACACAGCCGTAACGACGGATGAGACACTTGCAATTGCATTCAAACCTTAACTTGAACAAGCTAAAGGCATCAATTATCTTAGGTACCAAAGGTGGATACCCGAATATTTTTAAGGCTAAATTTCTCACAATTTAGTAGACTAGGTTGTGCTAGCTATGATGTCAATCAAGTTGGATTTGCCTTACTAAGAGCATTTTTTATTTTGAAAGCATATATATTAAGATTTTTGTTAAAATATCAGTTGGAAATTTTTTTTGCAGGGAAAACATGGAGGGATATGATTAATTTTTCCTATTTGTCTTTCCTCCACACTTAAGTTGAACATTGCCCTCAATGTGATAACTGATAAAGAAGATAATAGGGGAAATTAAAGAAAAAAGGTACTTCCCGAGGCAAAGAGAAATTCATAACTGCGAGAGAGCTATCCTTGAACTTACTTCATAATTTTCCAATCTTTAAGCTATATTACCTGCCTAAAAGTAAACACACAAAAGCACACAAAAAGAAAATATTTTTGTTTTGTTTTTTAGAAAATAAATAAAGGATACGAGTGGAGTTGTATGGAGGAGGGACTTCTCTACACTTAAGTAAAGCTCGGATTGCATCCCGAGAAGCGCTTAATTTTTAAAAGAGTCGTTAGCTAGACTCTTGCTTCTAGAGTTCATTCTTTAGGAAAGAAGGGAGTGACTACTTCCCTTTTGTCATTATAATCTTCTTCTTCATGATATAGTTTGAGTCGATGGTCGTTAACAATAAACGTCTTTCCATCTTTTCCATATAGTTCAACATATCCGGATGGATATTGATGTTTCACTATGTATGGTCCTAGCCAGCGTGAACTGAGTTTTGGCTGTTTGAATTTATACTTTGAGTGAAAAAGCAGAACTTTGTTTCCATGTTTGAATTCTTTTCTTATTCTTAGTTTTCTATCATGCTAGACTTTGGTTCTTGCCTTGTATAGTCGAGAGTTTTCATAGGCTTGGTGTCTAAGTTTATCTAATTCGTGTAATTGAAACATTCGTTTTTCACCAGCAACGATGAGATCTGGGTTATAGTTCTTCAGGGCCCAGTATGCACTGTGTTCAATTTCAAATGGCAGATGACAATTCTTTCCATATATGAGTTTGTACGGTGTTGTACCAGTTGGTGTTTTGTAAGTAGTGCGAAAAGCCCACAGAGCGTCATCAAGTTTTCTTGACCAAATAGCAGGATTGTCTTTAACAATCTTTTCAAGAATTCTTTTAAGAGCTCTGTTTGTGTTTTCAACTTGACCACTTGTTTGAGGGTGGTATGATGTAGAGAATCGGTGACTAACTCCATATCTTTTCATGGTTTTTTCAATCATTTTGTTGCAAAAGTGAGTACCTCGGTCGCTTATTAGAGCTTTGGGCATTCTAAAACGGTAGAACAGTTTCTTCAAGAAAGTAATAACCACTCAGGCATCATTGGTTGGTAAGGCTTGAGCTTCGACCCATTTAGATACGTAATCAACAGCGACAAGAATGTATTCAAACCTATATGATTTTGAGAATGGTCCTATAAAGTCAATACCACATACATTAAAAATTTCATATACTTGAATGATGGTTAAGGGCATCTCATCACGTTTTAAAATATTTCTCGTCTTTTGGCATGCTTCACAAAGGCGAACTAGAGTATGAGCTTCTTTGATTGTGGTTGCCAATAAAAACATGAATCTAGGACCTTTTTAGCGGTTATGTTCGGTCCATAATGTCCACCGGTAGGTCCGTTGTGACATTGATCTAAAATGGTACGAGTTTTTGGTCCATAGACACATCGTCTAATCATACCGTCAGAACATACTTTAAAAAGATAGGGTTCTTCCTAAAAATATTGTTTGAGGTTAGAGAAGAATTTGTTTTTTTGTTGGTATGTCATCCCTTTTGGTATAATATCACCCACCAAATAGTTTGCAAAGTCTGTGAACCATGGTTCATCTCCGATGTTAATTTTCATAAGGGTTTGTCTAGGAAAGTTATCGTCAACTTCACTGTCATCACTTGTCTTGTTATTGTCGATCCGAGATAAGTGGTCGGCAGTAACATTTTCTATACCTTTTTTATCTTTGATTTCTATATCGAATTCTTGTAGTCGTAGTATCTAACGAATAAGACGGGGTTTTGCGTCTTGTTTTTTAAACAGATGTTTAAGAGCTGAGTGATAAATGTGAACAATAGTTTTGATAGTATAAGATAGGATCTAAATTTGACAAATGCAAAAACTACAGCCATAAGTTCTTTCTCGGTTATGGTGTATTTTTGTTGAGCTGGGTTGAGAGTTTTACTTGCGAAATAGATTGGGTGAAACCTAAGACAACTCCGACTGTGAAATCACTTGCATCACACATAAGTTCAAACGGAAGATTCCAGTTTGGGCTTACGATCACAGGAGCACATGTGAGTTTCTCTTTTAATAACTCGAATGCTTTTTGACATTCATCATTGAATTTGAACGGAGTATCTTTTTCAAGCAACTTAGTTAGAGATCGGGCAATTTTTGAGAAATCTTTTATGAATTGTCAGTAAAAACTGGCATGTCCAAGAAAGCTTCTAACACCTTTGATATTGGTAAGTGGTGGAAGTTTTGAGATTATGTTGATCTTTAATTTGTCGACTTCAAGTCATGCGCCAAACACCTTGTGTCCGAGCACAATTTCTTCTTTGACCATGAAGTGACATTTTCCCAATCAAGGACAAGATGAGCATCTTTACAACGTTGGAGCATTTTATCGAGGTTGTTTAGGCATTTATCAAAAGAGTTTCCAAAGACGGAGAAGTCGTTCATGAATACTTCGACTGATTCTTCAATCATGTCATGAAAGATTGTTAACATGCACCTTTGGAATGTAGCTGGAGCATTACATAGCCTGAAAGGCATTCGCCTATAAGCGTATGTACCTAAGGGACATGTGAACGTTGTTTTTTCTTGGTCCATAGGATCGATAGGAATTTGGAAATATCCAGAAAAACCATCTAGGAAACAGAAGTATTTATTTCCTGCGAGTCTTTCCAACATTTGATCCATAAACGACAAAGGGAAATGATCTTTTGCGGTTGCTTCATTTAGTTTACGATTTTTGATGCATACTCGTCAACCCGTAACAGTTCTTGTTGGGACAAGTTCATCATTTTCATTTGTGACTATTGTAATACCGCATTTCTTTGGTACATAGTGAATAGGACTAACCCAAGGACAATCGGTAATTGGATAAATAATACCGATATCCAAGAGTTTCATGATTTCTTTTTTACAACTTCTTGCATGCTTAGATTTAACCTTCTCTGTTTTTGGACAAATGGTTTCTTGTCATCCAGAAGTTGTATCTTGTATTTACAGAATGATGGGCAGATACCAGGAATGTTTGTTGTTTTTCAGGCAAACGCTTCTTTATGTTTTTTAAGGACAGATACAAGTTTGCTTTTGTTTTGAGCAGAGAGTTGAGATGATATGATTACAGGAAGAAAAGAGGGTTCTTCCAAAAATACATATTCCAAATTATCGGGAAGAGGTTTGAGTTCGAGATCCGTAGGAGGTTCTTTGAGAGATGTCATGATTTTATAATTTGTGTTGATGGTGATTTTCTCAAATTTCGGTTCTTCTTCATCAGACTCAGAGTCATAGTTTTCATTTTCAGCCATTGCTATGAATTTATCGAATTCAGAAAAGATTTCTTCTTCGAGAATGGTTCCTTCGATGGAATGGAGGATTTTGCTTCCTTCGTCTAGAAGAGCGTCGAAATCTTCTTCTAAGATTTCATCGATAACATTAATACTGAAACATGTATCATCGTTTGAATAAGAGTGTTTAATGGCAGAGTCGATATTAATGATCATTCGTTCAGTCCCAACTCCAAGATTGAGTTGTTTCTGTTTAACTCGAATCACTGCATCAGCAGTGTGAAGAGATAGTCGTCCCAAGATGAGAGAAACTTTGCTATCTTCTTCCATTTCAAGAATAACAAAATCAGCAGGGAAGGTGAATTTACCAACTTCAACGAGCATATTTTTAGCTATTCCAACGGGGTATTAGAATGATCGATCGGCTAATCTTACGCTCATTTTGGTAGGTTTAAGAGTTTCGAGAGATAATTTGTCATATAAAGAATATGGCATAAGGTTAATGCTGGCACCAAGGTCGGCTAAAGCATTACATGAGAAAGATTTGTTGAAGTTGCACGGAATAAGGAAACTTCCGAGGTCTCCGAGTTTGGGTGGAATTTTATTTTGGATAATTGCTGAACTTTCATCGCTCAAGAAAGCGGCTGAAATTTGTTCGATCTTATGTTTGTTACTTATGAGTTCTTTGAGAAATTTTCCATAGTTAGGCATTCTGGCTAAGACTTCGACAAGAGGTACAACGGTTCGGATCATGTCGAGGAATTTTTCGTATTGGGCTTCCATTTTTTCTTTTCTTAGGCGTTGAGGATATGGGATTTTTGGTTTGTATGGTTTTGGTATTTGAGTTTCTTTAATAGGTTTCGGGGTTTGAGTTTTTGGTTGTTGTGCAGGTTATTCGTCTTCATCATCACTATCGAAGTTGATAGGGGTTTCAGAATCGTTTTGTTGATTATTTGGTTTGACTGGTGTGTTATAGGATTTACCACTTCTTGTAAACACGACATTCACATGCTCATTACGAGATTGTGGTGGTTGATAGGCTTTGGAGTTGGTTCCTCGTGGGTTTGGTTGAGTGTTGCTCGGAAGAGATCCAGAAGGTCGACCAGATTGCTTGTCAGCGAGTCTGTCGAACTTAGTTTCAAGGTTTTGGATTAAAGCTTGATGATTTTTTGCTACTGTCTCGAGTTGAGTTTTGAGGTCCATGAATGTATCTTTGACAAAAGCGTTGGTTGATTTATGAGATTTCATGAAATCGTTGAATAGTCTTAGAAGATCATAGGATTTATCATCGGTGTTGGATCGATAGTTGTCTCGGTTGTAATTATTACATTCACTTGAAAGCCAATTATCATGCTTCGAGTCTCGGTCGCGGTAATCATTGGAAAAACGAGTCTTACGAGAAGTTTGCATGAATTTAGCTTCCTCTTCCAGAGACATAGGTATGTCATCTTCGTCAAGATCGGGTGTTGGTTATTTTGCACGAGATTGGAGTTCTTTGTACTGAGCATCCATTTTTATAGCCATGGCATCCATTCGGGCCATAATTTTGTCAGTGTCGGAATTACTGCTACCTTCAGCGACAAAAGCAACAGTTTTCTTAAGAGATGATTTGGTTTTTTGATTTTTAGCCCAGTCGAGCTTGAGTAAGGCTTTATCTTCGATAAGCTGATAAGCTTGATTCGGGGTTTTATAGAGGAAAATACCACCTGCTGCAGCATTTAGAACTTCTTGGATTATTTCGTTTAGACTATGGTAAAAGATTTTGATAATATTGCCTTTGGAGAGATTATGACCATGGCAGTTTCGGAGCATTTCCTTCATACGAAGCCAAGCACCGGTTAAAGATTCATTTTCATGTTGAGAAAAGGCTCGGATTTCTCCGAGAAGTCGGTCGAAAAGAGCTGGTGGAAAGAATCGGCTAATCAAAGTAGTTCGAAGTTCATCTCATGTTTTTATAGTTCCTTCGTTGAGTTCGTCCAGCCATGTTTTTGCGTCTCCAGTCAGTGATAGGGGAAACATCATTAGGCGAACAACTTCATTTTTGGTATCTCTGTATTTAAACATATCACAGATTCTGAGGAATTTGTGAATGTGTTTATGAGGATCGGTTTTGGTTCTACCATCAAATTGATTTCCTTTGACGAGAGACAAGTGGTTACCTTTAATGGCAAATTCGTTTGCGGTTTCAGGAATAGTGATTGCGGAACCGGGAGTCAGAGCGACAACACGGTCGGCAGCCCACATAGGTTCATCATCCATTGGATAGAGATTTTGAAGGGTAATTAGAAAGTGACGGAAGTAAATGATGTCGAGAATTGGCGGATAGACAACTCTTAGGTATTAAGGTGGGTTGTTTCTTTGATAGAATGAAACTCTTCTGTTTTGTCAACGAAGTCTTAGATTCAGAGTGCGTTCAGGCTCAGGTAACGGTTCAACAAGTTCGCAATTGGAACCTTAACTTATAAGGATGAGTAGTCGGATAGTTGAAAATAATTTATAAGTAGTGATAATGATTAAGACCTCGAAGATGGAACCTTAACTTATAAAAAGGATTTCTCGTCAGAAAATGTTTTCACAAATTAACTTAATTAACTTAAGACTTATATTTAGTTGGCTAGACCAAATGTGTCACTCAGTTGATCCAGTTACTTATTATATCAAAGCTTATTTTATTTATCAATTTACGAAAGTGGATTTCTCAACGCATACGATAAAGATCATAGACAAATCTTTAAAACCATATAGATCATAACGGGTCTTTCGACCTATACCGATACGATTATACAATCTAAGTTTGATAAGCAAAACCGACAAGATAAGACATAATAGGGTTGCAACATAAGCTTGAGATTAATGAGATCGTGATCATACCAAACACTTATTCATTATCATAACTTCACCGAGTAGTCATGAGAGAATTAGCCTCTCATGGCTATGTAGTTCATAACATAGGATGATTCAATAAGAAACTTCATTATTTCAATAAACTAAGATGATATTCTTCTTCGTTCTTGGTTGTTTGATCTTGAATCTTCAAAAGGTATGGTCTTTATGGAGTTTTATAGCTTAGGAAAAGGTTGGGAGGCTTTAGGATATCATAAGGAAAAGGGATTGTGTGTGAGATGAGAGAAGTGTGTAAGAATGATTTGATTATTGGATGATGAAATGTGTGAGGATTTTGGCTCTATTTATAGGCTGAATTTCAGGTAAAAGTGCGGCGCACAAAATAATATGTGCGGCGCACATGGTGTGTTGATGCGAGGGTATTCAATGACTTCATTTAATTTTTGTAGCCAGATGGGAAGTGCGGCGCACAAAATACTTTGTGTGGCGTACTTGGTGAGTTAATGCACATTTTTGACTAGGCTTTTAATTCTTTTGACTTTGAGGAGAAGTGTGGCGCACAAAGGGTAAGTGTGGCGCACATTTGCACTTTTCAGCTTGAGACTTTATCTTTTCTTGTGTCTTGCTTTCCGAAGTATATAAGTACTTGATTTGAGCTCGAGATGTCTTCAAGTGAACCTGCAAGTATTTCATGCTATTAAGTATCGAAAGTTCACGAGAAATGATAAAATATATATAAATAACGCCACTGAAAACATGTATAATTTAGGCGTTATCAGTCGCTGTTTGACTTCCACTTGGGATTCGACGAAGGTCCTCGCCATGACACTCAAATATATTTCACTTACACACAAATATACCTCAGTTAAACAAAATGACAACTCAACAACTCACCTTTGTTTCACACAACATTCTTAAAAAACTCAGTCTTGAGGACGACCGAATTTTTGATTTTTTGACTGAGCAGTGTCTTCACTGGGTGGGTGTAACAAGGAGGACGCGTACTCCTTCGTTGGTCATATGAAAAAACTTGAGTAAATTGATCAAACGCCAAATCAGACAAGCTAAAAGTAGGATTGTTTTTAACCAACTAAAACAATTATTGTCGTAACATAAATGCAAAACACTAATCCTTATGAATAGAATTTGTAGATTCAAAATGTTGCATAAAACTTAAATTATAGGTCATTAAGACCCCTTAACACACTATTTGTCCCCTTTTAGTTTTGTGTTTTTTTATTATAAAACTGTGAAACGAAAAATACGGACCAAAAATATAAAGTTTAACAAGTTAAAAGTATTGAACTGGTAAAAAGTATGGAACATAACCTGATAAAAAAACTACAATGTACTGTTAACAGTAAAGTCAAAGGAGAGTGTAGATTGTAGAAAAGTACAAAACATGAGAGATAGGAATGTGTTTATAAGAGAGAACGGTATGGTGGCTAAATTCGGCCCCAAAGTGACGTGGATTGAGTTTTGGCGCCGCGAAACCCGCTCCACTACACCACTCGAGCCCGCCATTTGAACCAAAGCCATTAAATTGGCGTGCTTTAATTCTTGAGGAAAGTCTGAAAATTGTACAATTGCCAACTTTTTCAAATAATAAGAAATTTAAACCCTCTCCCTCTTTCTCCTTTTTTTTAAAACCCCTCTTTCTACTATATATAAACCTCATATTTTAACTTTCAAACACAATACTTTAAACTCTTTAAACAACCAAATCATTAACAAAAAAATGTCTAACAACCCTAGTGATATGTTTTATAATGTCCTCTTTAATATGACAACCACCCAACAATCTTTTTCCTCAAACCCGTCTACGCCAACTTCATAAAACTCGATCTCCTCATCGCAACAATCATGTTTTTCACCATATGATACGCAATGCAATATGCCTACAATGACGTCAGAACAAATGTATCAATCTCAACTTTTGTATCAACAAGCTCAATCACTCAACTCTCAATTCCAAAATCTACAATACCAAATAAATGCACCACCACAATTCTATCAATCACAACAACCACAACAACTACAACCACCTAAATACTATCAAGAATCACAATCACCACCATAATTCTATCAAGAATCAAAACCACCACAACAGTCCGTACCCGAAACACAACCATCCATACTCGAAACACAACAATAAAAAATGGGCCGCAAAAAACGACCCGCCAAAAAAGCAATCCGTACCCAAAACACAACCACTGTCGACTTGGATGACAAAGTCGACGTGGAGGAGGGGAGTTCGAAACGGGTTCATCAACGTTGGAAGGCCGAAGAGGAAAAGTTGCATTGTGAAACTTGGATCGAAGTTCCCCGAGAGTAACGCGATCGGAGACGACCTACGTTTTGGTGACAAGTTACGCACACTTTTAACAAAGCGACTTGTATCGTTAATCGTACGAAGGATACGATAATGGGTAAGTGGGCTACGGTGAACGAGATTTGTCAAAAGTTTAATGCTATTTTCAAACGTTGCGAACATAACGAAAAAAGCGGGGCATCACCCACCGATCTTATTGAGCGTGCAAAGCTCCAATTTCGTAAAGAGTCAAACACGGGATGCAAAAAATTTACTCTAGAACACGCGTGGCGTGTCTTGAAAGAATAACCGAAATAAGACGCGCCCGATCCGGCTAATCCGGTTGATCTCACAGAACTTTTCGGTGATGACGCGAGACCTCGTCCGGCCGGCAAACCTCGACCCGCAAAAAAACCAAATCGGTTGGGACGTCAAGTCGGATACTTTATCCGAAACTTTGCATTCCAAATTCAAGCTCAAGCGGGAAGCCGCGAAAAAAGCGTACGAGACGCGGAAACAAAAAGACTTGGCAATAATGAGTGTAAAGAATTGGAATTTCTTACGATTAGCACCGCCGGAATGCCCGATGACCAAGCCGCCCTCATCAACCGCAAAAAAGAACAAATAATGAAAAATATGCTTAATTTTAGTTGTGTATGTTTTTTTGTGTTTTTTTTCTGTATTTTAATTTTAAGTTTCGTATATACTTTTTAATTTCGTAGTGTAATATCTTTGAACTAATGAAATTTAGTTTATTTAAAATAATGGAAAGGAAATAAAATTGTTAGTGGGTGGGGCCTAAATGACATGAGTTTGACACGTTATAAGTGAAATGGTGTTTTGGATGTATGCATTTAAAGTTTTGCTATATCCTTTTAATTTATGTACCTACTTATCCTCCTGCACATAATATAATATGTTTTTTTTCACTCATTATCTCTCTACATCTAAATCGTTGATTCTATCATTTGTCAAGATCTAGTGAGTAGGAACAAAGAGTGGGAGGATTTATCATTTCTCATGCATTTAACATGCCACCATATCTAATGACAATTGATTTGCACGCTCTTTCTTTATATTGGGACACTCATTTCCATTTGATGACTCTGTCCAAATTTATTTTAAACGGTGTTTTAATCGTTGTAATTCTAAACTAAATTGGGTTACTTTGATGAAAAATACTTGTATCATTTGCTTTTAATTCATTTCTACATTCTTGCTACTAATAAATTCGCCATTAAAAAAAACATGATCGTACAAAACTCATATTTTGTATTATCTGTTTGTACATTGAAATGTGCAAGGCTTATGATATATGTACCCTTTTAAAATACAATTTGTACCCCCCGGGGTTTTTTCGGTTTTTTTTTGTATTTTATTTTTTTGTATTTTTATAATTTTGTATATGTTATAAAACTGTGACACGGAAAAAACGAAACAAAAAATATAAAATTTAACAGGTCAAAAGTATGAAACTGTGAAAAATTACGGAACAGAAACTGATAAAAAACTGCATTGCACTGTAAAAAAAAATACAAAAAGAATCTTTTGTACTTTTTGACACTATGCAGTGGGGAAGGGTACCGATAGGGGTACCCAATGTGCAAATAATAAAAGCGAGTGATCCAGTCACATCCCTTACGTAATCCTGTAGCACAAGCTAAAACTTATTGTACGTATGGTGGGTGCACTCTGTTTGAGGTATTTTGCATGATGATTCATTTTAGCAACAAGACAAAGTGATAAACATGGAGATTGGTTCTCGAG